>BGPT01002077.1:1228-38538 GCA_003297045.1 Symbiodinium sp. clade C Y103 | reverse complement strand
AACCAACGAAAAGTAGTGAAACATGTGGATCTTTACCAGGAACAATAGGGATTTAACCTGACTCAACCAATAGATAGTGATGGGTAATGGATATATGGATGTGTGTGTGAAAAAAAAAAGTGTACCTTGGTCCTTGGTTTCCCATAATTCTAAGTCAAACCCAACACAATAATTTTCTGATGATGTGGCCAAATATATAAGTTGACTTGTTTCTGTTTCATCTATGTNGGTCCTTGGTTTCCCATAATTCTAAGTCAAACCCAACACAATAATTTTCTGATGATGTGGCCAAATATATAAGTTGACTTGTTTCTGTTTCATCTATGTAAATGCATAATTTTCAGTTGGGGATATTGTTGTCAAATATGTGTGTGTGTATATGTATATTATATATATATATCAGAGTTTAAAGTGTAAACATGTCTTTCAATGTGAACACCGTCAACACATGTTCTTCTGTTTCCTCTGTTATCTTTGCCAGAGAAAGTCAACAGCTTCGTTTGTTTAAGCAGGCAAATTGTTGTTGTTATTCTTGTTCGCTTGTGTTCGGCAGCCAAGATACGATTATGCTTTGAACTTTTACGGGAAATATACCCTGATATCCACCGTCAGTTCTAGGATATCCTCGATATACTAACTAGTGCGCAATGTGATATTCACTTTGATCATCTTTGATCGACAGACTAACTAATTGGATTCAACAATGATTCAAATCAATAAAATCAAGTCAACACACTTTGTCTATAAGTTGAGAATATTTAGATCTGAGAATGTCAAATCGAACGTACAACTATATGTTCTATAGATTCTAAGATCTACTATGTTTAAGCACACCCAACGCGCTTCAGCTCGCTTCCAATCTTCCAATTCCTCCACATCCGCTGCAGTAGTTGCTGACGCTACTGGGACCTCCTGGCAATGGGCATATGAAGGCTTAGGCCTCAGGATGCAACAAATCATGGGGCATTTAACCAATGAAAAGTATAGTGAAACATGTGGATCTTTACCATGAACCATAGGGATTTAACATGATTCAACCAATAGATAATGATGGCTAATGGATATATGATATATGCGTTTGTCTGAAAAAATGGAATTAAGCCAAAGAAAAACAATCATTGAATAATGGGTAAAATGATAAATCATTGGATTTCGGGGTACCTTGTTTTCAAAGAAACTCCAGTAAGTCAACAGAGCACGATCTCTGATGGAAGCCGTGGGCCACTTCGATGATCCCGATTTACTAAGGCGATTTTCCATAGCAGGTGATGCTGATGAAATACATATAGCTGGGCAAGAAGGCACCACCTTGTGGTGAGTGTGCCAGCGACCATTTGATGGTCATCTTACCAAGTTGGGGATGGTATCCCTATGATCCCGTCATGATATCTCATGATATCCTCATATTGTTGGCGTGCGGAAAACCACACTACCCAAAATCCTGTGGTCTAGTGTCATATTTTTTGCTATTTTGGAATAGTTCTCCATTTTTTCCAACGTCTGGTTACTATTCACATCCTATTAGATTGAATTGATGTGGGTTTATTCCACTATATCCGTACAATATGTCCATAGTATACCCATTATATGCCATTGTACAACCGTTTTAGATGGTGAATGAAGTGAAAATACTTAGTAAACATCCATACATATCGATACCATCCCCATATTATTGAGTTGATTCTCTACTATTCCATTATATCCCTATTACTTCCATATTTTGATGGTCAATATACCCGTTAAACAAATATAAATCACAAGTTTGTTGGTTGAATACGTCTGATATCTCTATTAACATCAGGTGTAGTATTCCCATCTACTATTGGGTTTACCACATTACCAAGGCTTGCTTCCTACATCGATGTTGATCCCAGACCTCCTCTTCTCCATCCAACTGATCCTGCGCACGTTAAACCGAACGAACCATGGGCCGTGGCGCATGTCCGTGCCGTTCACCCTCGGCTAATAAACCGGTCAATGATCGTTTAACACTGTAATGAACAAATCAGGTGGTTATATTAGTGTCACGTTATCATCAATGATAATGAACTGGCTAGTCCATAAACTAGTTAAACAGCTCTTGTCGATGACAACTGGATAATATCAGCTACTGGTAGTTATTGTAAGTTAACAAATCTATCACTGATTTGCGCTGGATTTACGGTAGATATATGATGATATATATCGAATCTACGGTTGAATAGTTATATAATGATATATATGGAATCTACAGTTGAACGATTTAAAAAAAAAAAAAAAACTTAAAATTGAGGGGGGCGATTTTGCCATATTCATCTCATATTCTGATCTGCTGCAATCCACAACAAGAAGTGATGCAACATGATGCAGCCCCGGAAAGAGCCACGATCCAAATTTTACTTACCTATCATGTGATTGGGAAGGTCTCACCCTCTGGTAATTTTAACAGTTCGCTATTGAAAAATGGCCATAGAAATGTCGTGGATTTTCCCATGAAAAATGGTGATGTTCCGTGGTTATGTAAACGTTTACCAGAGGGTAATCAGTAGCTCCTTGGGTCTCACCGTGTAGTACTAGGGGACTATGGAGAACCATAGCGCCGAACCGCCTGATGGCTAGCCTTTCGTCTGAGATGCATGATATACCCTCCGGTAATCAAACGTGGCAATGGAAAATCACCTATTTATAGTTGATTTTCCCATTAAAACCTCCATTTATAGTGGATTTCCAATTCCCATGGTTGATTGCCGGAGGGTATATGTGATGTTCCTATTTTGTTTCCCATAGAGGGATATGTCATCTTGTCTGAAAATGGCAAAACAAATCCAACATCGAGGAGGATCAACGCATATCATTGGTAAGAGTTGTTATACTAATAGGAATAATGGCTGGTTTAGGGGTTGAACGTTAAAACCAATCTAAGAGATTCTATCATCATTCACAATCTTCACTATCTATAGCTATATCCCATCAACCTTAAAAAAACTAAGCTAGTTGTAGACAACTTAGTGATTGACTCCTCAAAGATTCCCAACCTTCAGAAATATTCCATTCATCTATTCCATGCTATTCCCATTCCCATCATATTCACATTAGATCTCTAAGTCTCCATGGTACCAATCTCCCCCAAAAATGACCCGACCTCCGGCCCGGCCGCAGCCGGCCGCAGGTGCCTCCAACACGGGAGGCAATGCTGTGGCTCGAGACGACGTCCAGGAGCTCCTGGTCCTCTCGCCTCGCACCTGAAGCGAGGATCATCGGTCTACGAAGGTGTGAAGTGTGTGTATTTGTACATAAAGATAGATATGTGATATGTATCTATGTATATATAATTATGTATATATATATATATTGTATCATTATATGGCATTTTGTGAAGGAAATAAGTAGCTTAATAAATGTACGTATTTATATGTTTGAACCATTTGCTGGTAATACTCATGTAATCTTGTATCAGATGGGTGGATATAAGAAAAACATGGGGCAACCCCTATTGGTATTATTGGTGAACGAGAACCGATCACACTCCGGTGAGGTGACCATAGCAATCTCCATACAACACAAGGTGGTGCCCCCCCAGTTGTGTTTGTGGGTGTTAGACCTACTAGTACTTAGCAATAGATCCACAATGTGCAATCCAAGCGTTGACCTAAAGCACCGAGCGGCGAACAAAAAGGGACACCACCTTGCAGGCTTCAAGCCTTTTATCGCACGAATGTCCAACACATTGATAAAAAATTGCACGTTTTAGATGACTCATTTTTCACCGTTTTTGGAGATGCTTGAAAAACCCATCTAAAAACACATGGAGCTTTCCGAAAATGGGTGTATCCCCAAATCATCCATTTTCTATTCGAAACCATCCATTTTGGGGTCCCCGCCAATTGTAGGAAATCTCCATACGACCACCATGTGTTTCCTTGACCCCAAGAGTCACTCACCGGGTTCCGGCCGTTCCACCTGACTCTCGACCGGCTCACTGTGCCGCCCAGCGCGCCTCAAAATCTTGGCTACATCATTGTTCTTTTCTCAGAATGATTGTACTTTATGATGATGTCATCTCATCATAACAATTACTACATGATTATTCTTATGACTATTATGATTATCATCGTGATAATTGATATGTTATTCAAAACTGCGTCCTTCAGAAAATAAACACACATTCATTGTTGTGCAATCTACGAAAATCTAGAGATAAAAACCTTGTACTCGTTTGTAAGACCGCGTCAAGCGGAGCTTCCTACGAATGAGTTGTTGCACCTGAGTACAGATCAAAAGACGAATCCCAAAACAGAAAACATTGCATGCTGATCCATTTCTATCTGAATCATTTCTAATATAGTAACCCTGAAAAAGATGCCGAAAAGTAATTTATCACCATCTTAGTGGTATTTTGCAAACTTCTAACCCTTTGGGGGAAAGTATGAGTAGCAACCATTTTCGTTGAAAGGCCATGAAATCAATGCTTTCCCCTCGCTCGGCCATGAGGATGACACAGGAATTTCCTACGAATTTTGGATGATGGTTCTTTTCCACCACTTTAGGGGGGGGCACCTCCACTGCCATCAATGTATATATGTATACATATATATATATTATATTATATTGTGATATATTATGTTGTGGGTGTAATATGATTTTACTTTACAATTATTCCATCATCAATCCATTCTGCCAGGACACTTTTCTGATTTCTCCTCGCCAGCTGCTTCAGCACTGAATTTGTGCCTGGCCATGGTTCCAAAGGACATCAAGAAGTCTTTGGGTACAAGGCGGTGTCCGATGATTAACCATCAAAAAAAATGGGAAATGGTGGTTGAACCAACAAAAAAGGCAATGGAATATGGTATCTATGGATATGTATACATGCATCTACACTTGTGTACCTATGGATCCAGTCGTACCTTCTGAGGATGTATGACTGTGGTATGATTTGGGGATTTCAGTTCTCAGGAAGTATCTGGGCATGCCATGTGATATCCAAAACTGAAGGTATTTGATGATGCTTGACAGTGCTTGACAGTGCTTGATATTTTGGTGACATTGGATGTCACATTGTGCTATCTCCGCCTGGGAGATACAGAATTGGGATACCTGGATGCAAAGTGCTTCAAGGCATTGCCTACTGACATCAATATTTGGCCACTGAAAATGGCGGAGATATTTGCTGTATGATCAACTGATATTAATTCATATGAATATCTCCATGTGTCTCCCGGTTCACAACCCATGGTATTGTCAATTCCTCAGTTGTGCCCGGCTGAAGCTGCTTGACTAACTACACTGAGTCACTATTTTTCCACCATAGACTTTCTCAAGATGGGGCATGCCGCCCCAATATGTGGCCATCCATTTCAATGGGTAATGTTGGGTCACACATCCATTGGTAGTTTACATCCCAAAAATGTTGCTGATGGTTGATCACCCTTACAAAACCCTGTGTTTAGTATCCTCCAGTAATTTAACGTACCTATTGAAAGTCGCCCTAAATAGTTGATTTACCCATAATTCATAGGGAATTTCCATATCTATGTTGGTTTACCAGAGGGTAACCCTGTGATGGTTCAACCCATAAAATCCACCACTTCACCAGTTCCTCCACCACCCACCACGGTCCACGGTCTGTGCCTCACCAGGAAGTCATAGCCGATGCCAGCATGGCGCGCGTAGTAGGCTGCGGTGGCGCCGTGGACGTCGCGCCTGGTGCCCCGAGTCGTGATGGTTGTTGGTTTATAAATAGTTATCATGCAGTAACTATAGGTATATCTAGCTTGATAAGTTATAATTGGATTATATGTGCGGCTGTCGAAACTCCTTGTCTGAGGAAAGGACATCAACATAATTTGGAAAGGTCCCATCGCTAACCACAGTCCCGTCGCCGTAACAATTTGCATATCATTGCTTTCATTAGTTTGGAGGGGGGGTATCGCAAATACTAAACCCAATGAAAATAGCTATCACATTCATGAAGAAGGCAGCTGCTCCGTGCTTTCACCTCTCTGAGCTGGATGAATCTGAAGAAGAACTGAAGAAGAACTGCTTTATCCCACACTTGTGCCCTCCAAATCTCAAACGGGGCTAGCGCTATTTGGAAAGGTCCCATCGCTAACCTCAGCTTTCTGCATTTTATGAAAACCAATGACTAGCGAATACATATCTTCCATAACGCGTTTTTTTACGGTTGCTCATATAGGTATATTATACTAATATCAATTATACCTATAGGTAAATTGGATTATATCATGTTATATCTACCATAACTATAGGTATAGTATGGTATAATGGTATATAGTTATATCAGATGTATCTAGCTTAATCATAGAGTGATCTACCGTAAATACCATCTGTAACCTACCAAGATAGATCTTTAGAAAGCACCACCGTGCCCATCAAGCTAGTTCATTTCAATGGTCAATAATGAAAGAGGGGCATCTCTTGAGAATCTGAAGTTCAAGCTGGTGCCCCGCAAACGTAACATGTTTCTTATGTTTCTTGGGTAAAATTATCACCGTTGAATACCCTCTGGTCATTTAACATAGCCATGGAACATGGCCCATAGAAATAGATGATAAACACGGTGATTTGCCTGTTGAAGGCGGTGGTTTTCCATGGCTATGTTGAACAACCAGATGGTAAATATATATATATATATACACAGTCATATATACATCATATTATGTGCATATATATATATGCATCATAAACCCCAGAGAAATTGAAGTTGTAAACCAACTTAGCCAACGATCTGTGGCCCGTGTGTGGGTGTTTCTCAAAATTGGGTACCCCATTCCATCCACTGGACGGTCATCATTACCACATTTCCGTCGCTATAAACCATAACTTAATATTGAGGTTTCCTGACAGTATATGGGGATTCCGCCAAATGGATCATTATAATCCCTTCCCCCTATTACAACCCCCCCCCAAATAATAAAACGGTGATTAGTATTAGGGGGAAGGGATTAATCCCTTCCCCCTATTACTAAACCCCCCCCAAATAATAAAAACTAGGGTCCATCTCCAATTTTGGAAAATTTGTGGTTGGCCAATTTAACTTTTAATTGATCCCCTTTAGAAAACAAATTAAAAATATATCTACAATTTGTTGGTTTTACCCCCTAATAATAAAAACTAGTCAACCCCGGGGTGTTTACTATTAGGGTCCCCTGAATCCAAGTAGTTTTTAGTATTAAGGTCTGGCGCTTACTATTAGGGATCCGCTTCGAAATCCAATTTTTTGCAACGTATTAATTGCGTTTTAAATTGAGATTTAATTGATTTTGAAATCGAGAGAAATAGTTTTTAATATTAAGGTCTGGCGCTTACTATTCGGGATCCGCTTCGAAATCCAATTTTTTGCAACGTATTAATTGCGGTTTAAATTGAGATTTAATTGATTTTGAAATCGAGAAAAATAGTTTTTAGTATTANGGGATCCGCTTCGAAATCCAATTTTTTGCAACGTATTAATTGCGTTTTAAATTGAGATTTAATTGATTTTGAAATCGAGAAAAATAGTTTTTAGTATTACGGTTTGGCGCTTACTATTAGGGATCCGCTTCGAAATCCAATTTTTTGCAACGTATGAATTGCGCTTTAAATTGAGATTTAATTGATTTTGAAATCGAGAAAAATAGTTTTTAGTATTAAGGTTTGGCGCTTACTACTAGGGTCCCCCCTAATAATGAATACCTCCCTAATAAAAACTACCTGAGGTGTTTATTATTAGGGGGGGGTTTAGGGTTAGGGGGAAAGGATTACTATTGAAAGCCATGGTTCACTGGATTGGTTTAAGGGAAAATTGAAACCGGAAACCCCTATATTTGATGGGAAAATCCATGGTTTCCTATAAATTTTCCCATTAACCAATCCATTGAATGGTGACTTGGGGATCTCCCATTCAAGAACCCCTCGTTTGATGAGAATCAACACCGATCTCAGCCAGGGAACAGCTCCAGGACCTCAGAACTCACGCGTGGTGCCATCCAGTGGAGAACCTGGCAGCGATTTTGAAAACGAGACAGTAACAGGTGGAGAGATGGAAACATATGGAGAACATACCCTCTGAAAACCCCAACAAGTTACAATGTTTACCCTCTGGTAATTTAATGTAGCTATTTAAAATGACCAATTATAGTGGATTCATTAAACATGGTGATTTTCCATAGTTATGTTAGTTTACCAAAGTGTATACCATTTTAGACTGAGAAGAGTGATCATCTTGTACCGTTGTGATAGTGTAAAATAGGAACATGATATTCAAATGGACGGTTTTCCAGCCGTACACCATGGAGGGTGAACCCGGCTTGGCTGAAGAAGCTAACTTTGCAAATGCATTTGGGTCTGTCTGACATGGGGTATACCTCCAACTTGCCATTTTATAAGCGAGAATGATAATCAACCATCAAATATCTGGGCAATTCTGGGCACCCGATTTCAGACAAACCAATTTGGACATCCACACTTCAAGAATTATGATGATTGATCCATTAGATGCTCAACACGCCTATATACAGCCATGCTTTCGTATGATTCAGAGAGTCGAGTACAAATTTTGGTTCTCACTTCTGATATCACCATGCTTATTAGGCTCCTGAAGTCTTGCTTCTATAATCCTGTATATCACGATCCTCAGTGAGAATCCTTCAAATACTTTGAACTGACTAGAATGTGTACATCAAACATACCTCATATCGCAAAATGGGATGAAGGGAAAATCTAAACTACAAACCTTACCCCAAATGCTCCATGCATCGAATAGTTACCATCATTTCTCCAAAATTCATGACACATACATATGGATCAAATTAGCATTCATGAAGCATATGGCTTAACTTTTCATGGTTAAGTCCCAGGGGGTTCCGCCATCACTCACCTCTGACAGCCCGGCGCGCGAAGCCAAGTGCAAGGCCGACCTGGGATGTTGCGTAAGCGGTGAAAAAATGGTGATTAAACCTACAAAAATTGGGATTTCACCAGGAGAAATATGGAAAAACATGGGATAGTTGATTTATGTTAGCTAAGTTGTGTTCACCTCATTAACTACTTCGATAGTATCTACCATGTGTATATATATATACTGTATATACATATTTATATCATTGTATATCCATAAATATCATAAATCCCACACAAACTGGAACCAAATTGGCTAACAAACTGGGGTACCACCTTGTAGGCACTGGGAGATGCTAGCCACACACATGCGTATTTAACACATCCCGATGGATCCGTGGGCATGATTTAAACCACAACAGATGAGAAACCATGAGAATGATCTTGGCATATCAGCCTCCCAGCCACCAATCATTTTCTATCAGTAGAGGTCGTTGGAATTCACTTGGGATAATGGTTCTGTTGATCAAGCGGGTTGAACAATGATGATATACGACATGTGCAACGGGATTACAACCATACTCTTCAGCTCCCAACTGGGACCCTCCACGCTTTTGTGATCCCCAGGCTACATGGTTGGAAACATCTGACCAATCATGGATCGGTGCAACAAGAAAAAGAACACCAGAAACTGCCAGAAACTAGCCATGTTTCAACCATATCTTCTGGATTTCTATAGATATTCGTTGTGTTAGATATGTTGGATCATGCATTGGCCCATTGGTCGCATCCTTCTCCGCTGAGCCCTGGACTGTCCCTTTTGATTCACCGCATTCACATCCGCCTGTGCCACTGGAAGTGGACCATGGTGGACGTAGCGTGACGTTGGGTATGACCCAGCACGGATGGACAAAAACCATGAGAATGTACCTGCTGATTGGGTTTGTCCTAAAATAGGGGATATACCCCCAATGAAATCGCCATTTCATGGGGATAATGATCATTAACCATTGGGTTTAGAGCTACACGATTTTCAGACAAACCCATGTGCCCAACCCTTCAGTGTACTAAATGCGTACCGTACCGGCGGCTCAACGGGCTTAAAAATGCCAAAGAAATTGGACGAACAAAGCAATTGTGATGGGTAACATCCCATGTTTGTCGAGGAAAGATAACAGTTGTCATAGGGGGTAAATAAACTCATATCATCAAATGGTTTTTTTCGAAAACGGAGAATACGCCAAAATGCCCATGTTGATTGGCAAACCATGATGAACTATGGGATTCTCAACCAAACTCCGTGGCTATTCTGTAGATACAACAATGACTGTAAACTACCACGATTTATGGTTGGTTTCTTACCATTGGTACTTACCGCTAACTATTAATTAACATTAAATACCCATATCTTCCAGTGACCTCACCACGTGAGGTCCTTCTAGTTTATCCAGACATATCCAATGATCATAGGGCCTACCACATGAATTATCCATTAGTTCTCCATGATTCTTGTTTTTAAGTGATACCCCGTAAATAACTCCCTAATCATACCATGCATGATCAATGTTGAATTATATCATATATAATATAATATAGTATATATATATATAATTATATATATAATTATATATATATATATATATCATTTTAACCAAGTTTGATGGTGAAATTCTGTGTAGATCCCGTTTGATGGCTAAATCCTGATTGGTTTCTGACCACCGGGATTTTTCTTATGCGGAAACCCACGGGTCCCTTTGGTAAACTAACAGATTGCCTTGGGGAAAGCGTGATGTTTAAGAGGTAAATCAACTCTAAATTGCCATTTTCAAGAGCTATATCATCAGATTTTCCATTTATATCCCATAAAATCACTATAAAATCCCATTGAACAACCCATTGAGATCCCGATGGAGGTAAAACATGGTAAAAGCCGTAAAAGATTTTCCCGGTAGGGCCTTGCCATCCAGGAGCACGTCGCAAACCACGCTGTTGGGCCTGATAAACCATGGTTTAGTAGGAGATTTACAGACATCTATGGGACCATAGAATGAGGGTGTTTCAATGTGTTTCATATGAATGGGGGATGGGATTGACATCTTCCAAATTGGCAATTAGATGCCCTTTGTCAATGCGTGTAAATTACAGACAGTCATATTTTTGGGCGTATCCGCTGAAATTTAGCCCGTATATTACATAGGCCTTACTTGAACTTGAAATGGCCATTGATCTTGTTTAAAAAACATATTAGAGTCGTCCAAGCTTGAAATGATTTGAAGTCAGTGAAGTAATCATTGACGAGTGATCACATGGGTACAGCCAGCTTACAAAATGTTGAATTGTATATGTATAGCCAGCTTACAAAATGTTGATGTTTCTTCATCAGGTTTTTGCCCCATTGGTTGGTGAACAGAATTAGTTACCATCGTGTGGACTGAGGCACCGCCTTGGCTGTGGGTCACTGAATTTGAACAGATGAAACATCCGATTTCCTCACAGCTGAATGTGAAGAGAAGGGGTGGCTGTTCCACCCACATCCATTCTATTTCATGGCTTATCTTCTATTTCGATGAACGAGTATTTCATACATATTTGGTTTAGCAGCTTTGATGGTTCTCCAGCAACCAAACTGCCGGGACCCAGCTGTTATACCGCAATCAGATTTTGGGACACCGACATATTTCAACACATATTGTATTTGTGTGTATTTGTTGTAGAACCCACTTACTAACATCCATTCACTAGCCACTTACTTCCAGGATCCGTACTCCAGTGAATAGAGACTACAAGTATCAAGCACTCATCATTCGGGTTTGCCCAAAAAATGGTGGACACACTATCAAAAAAATATGATCAACCCTCAAATGTTGTCAAATGTTGGGGTACCCGGCGTTTACCACCGAAAAACGTTGTTAAGCGCGCACACAAACATGACTGCAGACTTTGGTTCAACTTCAAGTCCCAGGAAGTTCCTTTATTTTGTTGTCCGAATTCGCTTTTTCTGTAATTTGTTCTTATCGAGCTTGATATCAGGGGCACAAACCATGACAAAGCCATCTGTAACTTCCATCATTCTCGCTGAGTGCTCGGACGCAAAGAAGAACGCAGTCTGACCGTGTTGATCAGCCGCGTTGGCATCTGCTCTGGCTTTCCTCCGGTGGATACGGCTCACGCTTCAGGAAGTTCACAGCAACAAACATAGGGATTTTATGAATAACAGCTGGGATTTGACAAAGAAAAACATAGAAAAACACAAATTTGTTTCTCCAAATTGTCTGAAAATTGGGTACCCCAAAATCCCACTGACGTATGATCAATCTTCCCATTGAAGTGGTTATTTTGCGGTATTCCGAATTTTCAGACACACCTAAATCTTGGATTGTCATCTATCCCATAATTCTCCCCATGATCCACCCCCAGAAATCTTAAAATTGTTGGTCATCAAAGTTATACAGTACATGTCCAATAAACGTTCCAATGATCTCCCTAAGGTACATTTTTTCATATGGCACATTTTTTTTCAGTTCATATGTACATAAACGTTCATATAATCTCCAATGATCTCCAGTTATATATGTTTTCCTCATAGGGTACATTTTTTTTGTGACGTTTGTGAAGCCAGGCTGCAGCAGCGACTGGCACAAGTCGCTGAGGCCGTCGAAGGAAGCGCTGTGGAGAACCTCGCTGGTTCGAATGGTGACGATGTCATGCCATGCAACGTCACATGGGACATGTATTCCACAAACTGCTAGGAAATAACATAGTAACAACAATTTTAATAAAGAATGACAATGATGATAAAACATAATGAACAAAAACTATGAATATTGTGTGTATATATATATATATACACATATGAATATTCCATATGTGTATAAATATGATATATTATGATATTATTATATATGTACTCTTTATTGGCATCTGAATTGGAATAACCATGGACAAACATATTGGCAACATCTTCACCAATCCCCCAACCTTCCCCTCCCAACATCTCCCAACACCATGGCAACTTCAACTTCCAACGAGGCACGCAGACGCCCTTGGCATCGCGGTCGTTGGGATCGGCCCGGGCCTGGAGCAACAGCCGCGCCATGTCGCTGTCCTGCGCCTGAACGGCGCTGCGCAACGGACTCCTGGCGTGGCGGTGCCATGGAGGTAAGCCAGGTCTATGCCATAACTGGGTGGAATGAACCACATCTGATCATCAAATTCATCTCAAATTCACATCTTGAAAGCTATTTCATGTCGATGAAAATGCCCATTTTCTCAGCATAGTATCGTCAAATGAGGTCAAATGCATTCAAATCCACTGTTTGATGTTGATTAGATCACAAGGTGGTGCCCCGGTGCCCCAGTTCGGAATCGCTAAGTTGGTTTATACATAACTAGGCTGACGGCTCACTCGAATCATACCAGTATGGCTAGTACTTAGTATGGTGATTGCAGCATCTTTCATATCTGATAAAACTCTTCTTGCATGGGTAAATTACAATCACCATCACCTTTGGGGTGCCACATGCTCCATGTATGGAATATCTAATAACATGTGGGCCAATATTGTGGTAAATGGTGGTAAATATGTGTAAATATACACGGAGCATCATGGAGCATATGGGATATGGGACGCAGCTTCGATGCCAAGATGCTGTGGGCCATCCCAGTGTGAGGCCGATGCGCCCTCCTTCAGACACCGCGCGAAGGCACTGAGGGCGATGATGCGCTTCCTGGGTGCCATGGATTTTGGGTTGGGCAGGGTGTCTATCTTTTTAAGGAAAAAGTGGAGATTAAGTATGATGTAACATGATTGAACATCCAATCACTTTCATTTCCAAACTAATTTGATGTGAGAAACCAGCGGTCACCATGGAAAATATATCATATCAGATTTCTCCAAGGTTTTTCATGCCAAGTTTCTCCTTTGGAATGCCCGGCTGCAACAACGGCTGTGCCACTTCAAACAGTTTCGCCCGCGACCGCCGCGGCGTAGCGCTGCGCTGCGCCGGTTCCCCACTGGCAGAGCGTCGCGGCGTCGCCGTCCGCGGCGCCGCGGCGCGGGGCGCCGAGGCCCCACGAGGCGTGGTGGGCGCTGAGGACGAGCGGTGCGCAGAACGTGTGGTGACGGCAGGCTGGGCGTCTCTGGCGCTTCGGATGGTGTCCTGGGGAAGTTGGAAACCATGGGAAACCAGTAGCTAGTATAAACCATCAAAATGGATGTTTGATGAAATAATTAACGGGAAAATAATGGGAATATTGTTGGAATATAATGGGGATACATAGATTTATACAAGGTCTTGCCCCATTAGCTAAGTTGGTTGATTTGCCTATAGATTCACTATATATAGTTTACAGTTACATAGAATAGATAGGCAATAGACCAACATTAACATATATAGGATAACATAGGCAAGTATTGGGCTCAACTTTGTATGAATTCATGGGGGAAAACATCATCTATAGAACATCTGAACAACCATTCGATCTTTTTGCATACCTCAGCGCCTGTCCTGAAGCGCAAGAAACGGGACCTATTCATCACAGGCATCCTTCTCCTCTTAGAAATGGCCGCTTGACTGACTGCGGGACTTTGCTGATCTGTTTTACAGAATCCCAATGGTCTTCTTCCCACCCCATCTTTTTTTGAAATACTTCTGATCGCTGGTCTCCCAAGTACTGTACCCATTAGACGCTACTAGATTTGTTCTTCATGGCGTCACCGTATTTTCCTCAAGATTCTCAGGAGCAATCATAGTTCATTGGCATTGAAAATCCATTTCAACTGAGTGACAAATGACAAGGCTTCAAGGCTTCATCCTGAGAACAACAGTACAAGGTGGTTCCAGCCCTCAACTAGAGGTGGTTCAAAAACACCCCATTCACCTTAGAAACTTGTTGGAGCTATGTTCACCAACTTAGCCATTTAGCTCACTGGTGCACCACCTCATGTCGCGCCAGGCCACCGTTCTGATCACCTTGGCTCCAGCGCCACGCCCAGTGCTGCTGGTGCCGCCGGATCTGCGGCTGCAGGTGCTTGCAGCTCCGGCTTCGCCTAGGTCTATGGATTCTTTGGTCAAGTCCTCACTTCATCTCCATTGATTTAAACATCAAAAATAGGGAGTTAACCAACAAACTTGTGATTTATAGGTAATGAATGGGTAGTTCAACTAAAATGGATGTATATACTGGAATATACCGGAAATACAATGAGAATATTATTAGGATTTATACAAGGTCTGTCCCCACAGCTGAGTGGCCCTGTAAGGCTTCATAATTGATCATCGGAATTTCATATCTATGTTGATAAAACCGACAGGAAGGGGCCCCCAAATGATTTGATTGGATTTCTCTTGGTTGATTTCACTAGGCTAAGGATTAGATGATATATCGAACTAGTGTGCCTCTGGTTATTTAAGATAGCTATGGACAGTGGCCCAATTATAGATGATTTGTGGTGGTTTACCGGTTTACCTGTTGAATGTGGTGATTTTCCATAGCAAACCGTTAAAGAATCAGAGAGTAGATAGCGTGACACAACCAACTTATGGCTGGGGCGGCTTCCCTACTGGTGGAATGCAATGTTTGCTGATTGTCATCCCAATGAAGTATAGTGGCTGAAGTTTTTGGGGTTCCTATGATGGGTCATAGCAATCCCTTAAAACTGTATATAAAGGTAGTATAAGAAGCCTACAAGTGTTAATCATCTATTTTGTTTTTTACTTTGGGCACCGCACACTTGATTCCTTGAAGGATGTTCCCAGCCAGGAAAGTTGCAAACTTTTGATGGCCACTTTTTTTGTCTACCAGAGTCTAACTACCATGACCCTCCCACACCCAAATAATGATAGAGGAATCATAGAAGATGATAAAGGCAATTTTCTCAAAAATGACACCGTCACCATCAATTCCCCATCCATGATTAAATCCCCAATTGTTCATGGTCAAAATCCCTATGTTTGTTGCCTGCATCCCCGTGTTTGATGGTTTAATCCCTATTTTTCATGGTCAGGGGGCAACTCCCTATGTTTCACGGTAGAAGAGACCTAGAAATCACACCAAGTGGGGGTTTCCTAAAATGGGGGTACCCAAAAATGGATGGTTTATAATGGAAAATCCGATCTAGAAATGGATGATTTGGGGGTACCCCTATTTTAGGAAAACGCTGATGCGTCGCATCTGACGCGTCTCGCTGTTCGTTGTCGTGGCCTGTGCTCGGTCCACGTCCAACAGAACAGCATGGCCTGGGTCCAAGCTCAGCAAGTTGAGGAACTCTTTGGTTTCGGGACGTCCTGGTGATGTAATAATGATGATAATAATAATAATAAGAATAGATAGATAGTAGTAGCAACAATAGTAATGATATCAATAGTGGTTCATTGGGAGGTTTTGCTGCCCAACAATAGTGGATGATGAGCGGATAAACAGTGGATGATTCATCTTTTTAATACACCCGATATGAAACACCCCCGCAGAAACCATGGTTTCGCATATTTGGGACTATTTAGGGGATGCTTAATATTAGGATGGGATTGTTTTGGGGTGATCTTGCAGTTATTTCGGTCTGGAGATTTAGGAGAAAACCATGGAAGACCTCATTCCATCTGCTGTTTCATCATTGTTATCATCAAAACAAATTGCCGTAACTTCTGGGTCAATCCACATTTTCAGACACACATCTGTGCACGAATAGAAAAATCGTTAAACTTATAGGCATGTTAGGACATGATGTCGAAATGAAAGTCATATATTCATAGTCATATCCATTCTTCATTGGTTAACCGCACTTTCGATGATTAGTAAATCCCAATGTTACACCCATTTTAATCATACCCAGTTAAATGATTATGTTTCAAAAATGTTGACATGATCATCAATTTTGATGGTTAAATCAACCATGAATCACTGGTTTATCATCACTTTGTCCGGCCCCGGCGGCCCCTCCAGCCCCAAATTGACCAGTCTCAGAAGCTCTTTGGAGCCCTAGAACATGATATGGGTATGGCTCAAAATTATTAACCCTATAATTAGTTGGTTTATGTTACTTTAGCATAAAAAATGACCATCAATTTGGTACCCTAATTTGGGTCGCCATAGCCATATGATGTTAGTAAAGCAATGTCATAAACCAGCCATAGTTTGATGCTTGAAATCCCATAGGTTGATGGCAAGATGGCGGATCCATGTGGATCCTAGTGAATCCCAACCATTCGGATGGTTATATTTGAGGGTTTTCCTCTAAATGGGGGAAATCCCAAAAATGGATGGTTTATGGAAAATCCGATCTAGAAATGGATGATGACTGGAGGTACCCCTATGGATTGGAAACCTCCATATTTGCTTATCTTGCTATCCCGAGCAACATGCGCCCATCTTTCACGGAGTTCGGATCCGCCTGGGCCACTGCCCGGCCGCTGACTGCAAATTGCTGTGGACTTAGCACCTTGCGGCGAAAGGTGACCGATCTGGTGACCCCAAGGAGCAATTCATCAATTGAAACGCGCTTCTTTTTTTTACACCATCAGTTCTTTTGTTTACCCTATGGTTATGACTAACATAGCCATGGAAAATGGCTAATGTTGGATGATTTTCCTATTAAAACCTCATTTATGGGGAATTCTCCATTGCTATGTTAAATAACAAGAGGGTAACACAATCTGTTATTTTTGATTTTTCTTGAACAGTCCCATCATGACCAACACGGGATACCCGTGTAAACAATCAAACAAGGCATACTTGGAATTTCCTTATTTGTATCCATCCTTTTCCCATGATCTTTTTGGGATTAGTGCCACATTTTTTTTGTCCAAAGGGTGGAACGGCCAGCAAAGCAAATCACATTTCAGTGGGATATGGTCTGATATATTCATATGATGAACTTGCTAAATTGCAAGCAACACACTAATCTGAAAATAGCTGTTCCCTTTGCGGCCAGGTAGGGGGGATGGTTCCCCGAATCCAATTCCTTCCAGTGACGCAGAGAGGACATGCTCAAATTCATCCAGATTGATATGATACTGTGGTAAACCCAATGCCATAAACCGACCATTTGCAGATGGTTTATAGAACCCATTTATGATCTTATGATATTCTATGGTGATTTTAGGAATGGTGAAACCGGCATTGCTAAAATCGTGGACAACTTTAAAAAAAAAAAAACATACAAGCTGGTGCCAGTCAAGCTGCTTGGCGTATACTCACCCTGTTAACTAGTTCAATATTTCATCTGCAACCTAGGTTTAAACCAACTTAGATCACGAACTGGGCAACCACTCATGGCTTAATCATCACCGTCCCCAAGAAAACTTTGATATCTGGGGTATCCATGGGTATCCAGTATCCCGGATTTCAGACCCATTTCATGGTTTTGATGGCTCTCAAGCATCACAGTTACCACCTTGACTTTCAATATGAAAACACTAAAGAAAATCTCCCCCCAACATAAAAACACAGACTTATCAGACTTTCCACAGAAAAGAATATGGCGGCAAATGTGGAAAAACATCCGAAAAGAACCGTTCTTCCACAAGAAAAGACATGAAACATGTCACAAAAATTCCACGCTTCCATGGCTCACTTCCTCCTCCCCCCGCCATCCCCCAG
Source organism: Symbiodinium sp. clade C Y103 (assembly GCA_003297045.1). NCBI lineage: Eukaryota > Dinophyceae > Suessiales > Symbiodiniaceae > Cladocopium > Cladocopium sp. clade C. The sequence goes on along the minus strand of BGPT01002077.1, from coordinate 20,124 downwards.
CCTGCCGTAGCTGCCCTTGGCTTCGCCGGTGCATCGGCACTCAGCGCGGCGCGGAGCGCCTCGGTCTCCTGACGTAGGGCCTCCTGCGCCTCGCGAAGTGACCTTGGAGGTACTCTACCAGGACCCTCTGGTTATGTCAAAATTGCTATTGAAAATGGCCATAGAAATAGTGGATTTTCCCATTAAAAATGGTGATTTCCCATAGTTATGTTCGTTTACCAGAGGGTATATCCCCTGAGATTTTTAGCCCTTACATATAAGATCATATAAGTATCTTAGTTTTACCCCTCGGTATATACGAGTTTGTAGTGTTATCACTGTAAATTGACACTGCATTTATGTATTGGAACACCAACATGTCAACATTGTTTGATGTGAATTTATGATTTGTATTCAATGTATATTCATCCTTGATGATTATTGATATTGCTATATATATATATACGTGTTGTCACTATGAATGGGGTTGTTATCAATGATATTTGATTATCCATGGCATTGTTGTAGAGGCTTAAATACTGGATCTATACAATGGCACTTCTTCTCCACGGGATCTTATCCCCATTACATATCCCCACAATGATTTGGTATCGTGGTATCTCACAAATGTCACCAAATATTACCATTTACATCCATTACATGGTGGGAACTGATTGCAGTAAATCATGATGAATAATGGCAACTTGCATATAGCGGTGAAATATTGACCATTTACATACCATTTATATACCATTTACATACCATTTACATCCATTTACTATATTCTAGGGAGTAATAGTTTTGGTACCAGTAATTGTTCTGGACATATCATTTTGTGAAAACTGTCTTGGAAAATCATCAATTCTACTAAATCATGCAGTTTCTTGTTGCCGGTGCACCCATAGAGAAATCCTGGTCCACTATGGGTAGGGGTCAATACGCAGTTGAATTCCAATGGGTTTGACAGGGACATATTGAAAAGGCTACCGTAGCTACTGAACTATACAGAAATATTTAGAGGTTTCCTGAAATAGGGGTACCCCCAAATCATCTATTTTAATAGGATTTCCCTTATAAACTATCCATTTTTGGGTACCCCCATTTTAGGAAACCCCCATTTGAGTATAGCTATTAATTATTCCTCTGAGATCCCCAACTGGTATTGACATGTATAGATCTGGGGTTCCAAACTCCTGCAAAGCCTAGCGACGTTTCTTTTGGTCACTAGTCACTGCGCACATTTTCACGGGCACAGGAAAGTATACCATTTTAGGAGTATGACTCTTGCAGGCATGTATGACACTTTCCAGGATATTGACATAAAGATACTAGGTCAAAGTAGCCTCATCTATTAGAGACAAGTTCGAAGAGGTGTTTTTCATGTTGCCTTGTTCTCCAGTAGAAATAATCAGAGAATCTTGATAGAAACAAGTCCTTTGCTACGTCAGTCACTCCACAAAAAGAATCTGCTGTTTGTTCCAAAAAAATCCAAAGGGATCGAAACGGATTCACCGATTTGGGTGTGTCTGAACATGGAACATGATATACCCCCCCAAATGGCCAGTTAAGTACGAAAAGTGATAAATTGGATCTAGGGTTTCCCGATTTTCAAACAAATCCACATGTCTATTAATCCCATATTCCGAATTATATATCCCAATGATATTCCCAGTTATATTCCCAGATATTCCCAGTTGTATCCCAATATACATCCCCATTTTTGATGGGTCATGCACCCATAGATCCCAACGATAGCTCCAAGTTTCACGGAAGAAATCCACATCTTTCTATAAAATAAAAATCCAATTTGTGCTGGTTCAGTCACCATTTTTCACGATTTTCCTTCAAGTTGCTCCAGTTGAATCCCATGTTGGTTCACGATTTCCAGCAGTCTTTGGATCGTGGCGTTGCCGCCGCTGCCGCCGTTGCCGTTGCCGGCGTTTTTAGCCGGGGTGGGCGTTCGTGGACGAGGGGCAAAGGCCATGGGATCGGTGGGGCGTCACATGGATGTTATGATGGTATGGGATGGTTATTTGAGTCACATTAGTTATATTATATATAGTTTGATACTATGATACTTGACTGTTCGAGGTGTTTTTGCAGAAGCAGATCGTGATTTAGACAATACACTAGGCTGGATGATACTTCACTTTTGCTGATCATACCGAACCTTTCTTGGTGGCTGTCATGCTGATTATGTTCCAAACTTGATTTAAGCCCATGTTTGCCCATGATGGTTTGCTTTAGCTACCCAACGGTGGGGCTTGCTTTTGGGAGGTGGCTATTATCTGGTTGCTGGTTCGGCCATTCCCTGAAAAATCATGCTGGTCAATTGGGATCACTGTGCTTAAACATTGAAAATACTTGAAACTACCAACCAAATTATCATTTGTTATATCCACATTATATGCATGTGAATCACCATGTTTTTTTTTTCTAAATATGACATAATATGACCACGTCTCATTGTTCAGAGATTCGGACAGCACATTTTTCGGTCCGGACATGACATTCCTGTAGAGCTGAGCCAACAAAAGCCATCCACCGACGATTCCTTATTACCTTGGTCTGGATACTCTTCAGTAATCCTAATCCATACTACAAAAGCTCCATTGTTCAAAGGGAAACGCATGGAATTTGCAAGTGGTGTTTGTTGCATTGCCAGGTTTTAGTACCAAGAATCATCAGCACTAAAGCTGATTTGCTGGTTGATGGATCCCCTTCTGGAACCGCTTGGGGATGTTTGTCCATCATGTGACTGCCAGATTCAAGGAAGATGGACAGCATGAATTCTTAAAACGGTGTGCCCTTCCGTCATCAAACATGGCTAGCTGGGAAATCACAGAAAATTCCCCAAAAAGGATTTGAGAGGAACATCAACTTTGAATGGGGATAAATGGGGTATATTTTGCTGCATTGTCATGTTTGATTACCGGAGAGTATCACCTGATTTGAACACAACGATGGCTAATGTCAACCCTGGATTAAGAAATTGACTGGTTCATTCACCATGGGCTTACCCTTAAGAAGCGTGAACGGTTGCCTTCCAAAGGGAACCCCCAATCCGGGATTACCCTCCGGTAATCAAACATAGCAATTGAAAATCCCCCATTAATATATTTTTTCAGTTGAACATCCCCCATTTATAGATAAATGCTCCATTAAGGAAAACTTCCCTTTTGTAGGATTTACCATTGCCACACTTTATTGCCGGCGGGTAACATCAGTGAGAATTTTGGCGTACTGGACCTGTTTCTTTTGCTGTGGCCTGCTTGTTGGGTTGTGGAAATATCTCCACACAACATTGGCGACATGTATATGTTGCCACTTGACTTCCGTACCATCATATACAGACATCCTCTTGCAAAATGATTACCTTTGGGATGTTCCGAAGTTGTGAAAAGCGTCCCTGTTCATCCACAGCCGTATCCTGCCGAACTCCTCAATTTGCAGCTTCAGGCTGAGTTTCTTGTGGAATCAATGTGTTTGCTACTTGTTTGTTGGCATTTGATTTCTTCTATTGTTGCTGGTTGAGCATCAACTTCTTCTTGGTTGCATCCCAAAGTGTGCACCAGGTGCTACCGCTTTTTGGGTGGCCATATTAATATGTCTATGGAAATCCAGAAAACTAGATGATAACATTTTTTCTAGACTAATAGATGGATCATCGTGCGTTGTTGATCACACGTTTCGCATTTGCTTAATCCATTCTCCCGAAAAAAAAGCCTTGGCATAGTATTGGATCTGCTCATTTGATCTCTTTTTGGGGCTATACACATACATATATAGATATAATACATATATATATATAATACATAGACACACACACACACATATATATATATATATACGGCAAATGCCTGGGCTTTGCCCGGAACTGCAACGACAACGGGACTCAGAATCATCATCATCATCATCATCATCATCATCATCATCATCATCATCATCATCATCATCATCATCATTTTGTTGATCTTCCCAATGGAATGTAAAGTTTCACGGAGGTGGGAATTTGTATTCCTAAATACCCTTGTTGATCTTCCCAATTGAATGTAAAGTTTCACGGGGGTGGGAATTTATATTCCTAAATACCCTTGTTGATCTTCCCAATGGAATGTAAAGTTTAACGGGGGTGGGAACTTATATTCCTAGATACCCCTGTTGATCTTTCCCAATTGAATGTAAAGTTTCACGGGGGTGGGAATTCATATTCCTAAAGACCCTTGTTGATCTTTCCAATTGAATGTATAGTTGCATCAACATTTGTTTGGGAATGGTAAACCTCTACGCTGCAACGCCTGGGCAAAGCCCAGGCGTTGCGCGTATACATATATATTATATATATATATCATATTGTATACATATCGACTGAGACTAAGTTTGAAACACCAAACTGCCCCGGTCTTCTTTTCTGTCAAATTTAAAGAACGCACGGGTCACAACCTTCTGATGCTACAGCTCCATGTTGCATGAAGCTCAAGAGATTGCTGCATCGTTGCACACGTGCACCCTGGCAATGCCAGGAGGGCGACAGATACCAACAACGCCCGTGATATGGATCTACAACCACGGTAAACATGGTATAGGAACACAACTCAATTGACAAAGTGGTAGCATACATCATTGTGAACCTTTGAAAAAAGATGAAAAAAGGTAGGTTCCTACAAACACATAGCATTCCAACCATTTGTATGATAAATATGAATGTGCATACATGTACATATATATATAATTACTCATATTTGTATATGTATATAACTATATATATATAAATATATATATATATATATGTGGATCCATTGCAAGTCAGTGTATATGAGTATCATAGTATCACATATTCAAGCCACATGGTTTTGTTTTCGAAACAGCTGCATCTGCATCGCACCGGACTCACGAGTGGTTCCTCGTTTCATCCGCACCTGGACGGTGCAAGGAGGACCGGAAACTGCACCGGAAACCATGCTTTTTACCCTCTGGTAAACTAACATAGCGAACTGGAAATTCACCATTCTTACTGGGAAAATCAACCATTTCTATGGCCATTTTCAATAGCTAAATGTTCGTTTACCAGAGGGTATTCACTACAAATACACATACTACTATAGATCTGTTTTTTGAACATCAAACATGTGAGGGTTTCAAGGGTTTCCTGAACACAATGTTCCCTGGAGTTCCAAAACTTGACCCATTCCAATGGTTCCATGGCTGCTCTTTGCATCTTCTGTGAACTATGCAAACATATACCATCTGGTTATTTAACATAGCCATAGAAAATCCCCTATAAATGGAGGTTTTAATGGGAAAATCATCCAAAAAAAGCAATTTTCCATGGCTATGTTAAATAACCAGAGGGTAATTCATCTAAACATGGACATATCATTACCAAGAAATACTGCAAGTGTTTGCGTCGCGTAATTCAACCGGCAATTATGGGCAATAAACCCTGGCTCAACAACTAGAGGGGTCGGGTCATGCCAAACAACCAATGGTCTACATTGATGCGGCTACAACACTATCCCGCAATCCCCCTTTTCTTGACAAAATATCCCTTGATTGGAAAGGTCCTGAGTAGCTTCAAACTGCATCAGCTAGGAAATGAATTGGCCATGGTTCAAAAACACCACCTCCTGTGTGAGGATTGTTCATGATTTACCATTCATGGTCTACAGAAGCACTAAAGGTGATATTGAATCACTCACCCCCAGAAATACGTAAGCAACAAAACAACAAGGAACCCTCCGATGCTGGGATGATCTCTAGGCCATATCCCAACTATCTCTCCGGATGTACCTGGATGATCATCTGAAGAATGCGAACTGCATCAAAACTATGGGTATATATAGCAATTGATATTATCGGATATTGTAAACGATGGATTGTAATTAATATTATGACATTAATCATCAAACCTAATATCAAATAATGATGGATTGTCGGATTATCTAAAGCATCAAAACGCATGATATCGCATGATCAAGTGTAATCGTTGCAATTCACCAGAATCATCTGGATTGAAGCGACCGTTTACCATGGCTTCCACGACCGGGTCATCCCCAAGTCAGCCGCGAGGGGGCCTTCAAATCCTTTCACGCCAGATATTTGGCCAAGAGCTTCTTGGTTGGCGGCAAGAACCTCGGGTCAGAACCCAAGTTTCAGGGCCTCCCCTGGAGTCTGGAGTCCAACCCTGGCGAAAGACAAAGAAAGATCGGAAATTTCTGAATTGGGATTGGTGAAACATGGTGAAAACATCTTTCGGCGTGAAAAAGCACCACATCAACTGCCATTTCGCAGTGGAAGGACCGCGGTTCTGACACGCTTTACACATCTGCTTAAGGGGCTCCCTTTGGAGCAAGGCTAAGACCTGGCTATGACCTGCAAGTCCACCACAAAAACAAGAGACGACTCAGCTGGTCACGTGATCCTCACAGCATGCTTTGGAAGGGAAAAAAACACCTGAGGTCTGTTGAATTGCTTGGAATGCTTTGTCTGCCTGAACATGTGTTTTTTCCGTGAAAATCCATTGATTGATCAAAATGACAGGGGTGCAATTGCTAGTGTGGGGGTCTTCAGTTCGCCCAAGGGAGATGGATCCTTCAAGATCAAGCACCCTTGCCGCGTGTCGTGGTATTTACACATGAATGATCTGGGGTCAAAAAACCCTGGTTGATTCATTCAAACTTGTCACCCCCCAGATTCCCATGTAGACGTAGGTATATATAGATTATTAATTATTAGATTCGACCGATAAATCTGATATATATATATATATGTATACATATATGGTATCTATAATTATCTATGCTCTCAAATTAGGGTCCCCATCCCACCCTATCCCTCCCCATCTTCCCTTCGGGCATTCCAACTTGGAGTCATCTGCAGAGCCTTTCCTCGCTTGGCTCAAATAGCCTCGCACCTGGAGAGTGGCCAATTTGACCATGCCAAAAACATGGATCAGTTCAGAGGAAATTGACATGTCATGAGAAAATACATGAAGATACGGTTTATATTTTTTCTTTGCCAGCAGGTGAATTTGAGCGCGTGAACCATACCCAGATGCTTCATGGTGCTGGAATACTTACCAACATTTACCCCAAACATGATCCATTTCTGTAGGTAAATATACCGGCACCATGGAGCACGTGGGATAGATATATGGAACATCTACAGCTACAACCATGTGGTTTTTAAATGTGTGTAAATGGTTTCTCACCCTCAAATATAATTCAAATACAGGGGTTCTTGCAAATGTTGCCTTACTTTCACTACAGTTAAACCAACCATCAAAAGGATGCTTGTCTGCGAAGGGAGCAGGGATTGATTCCACAGGGATAGGGATCTCAAGAGATGTCTGCACCAATGATTTTCACCAATATAACCACAGGAAATGATTTGGCGTTGGGAACTTCATCTTTGACATTGTGAGACATACATGCGTTTCCCCCTACTAAAGGTTATGAACCATGGCATTCCATGGAGTCACAGGTCTAAGCTTATTTCGGAGGCACAATGATGGCGAGTGGCTTGTGATTGACACACCTGGAATTTTGTCATGGCACCCTGGCATATTGGCCATCATCTATAGTTGATTGTTTCAACCATGTGAAAAAACATTAAGTAGTAGGATCTGCAATGTTAGGGGGTCGAAGCACTAATCAAGCCAATAAATATGAACATGAACACTGATCTTAACATTATTCTATTTGAGACATATCATTACTGCCATTATCATGATTATGATAACATGATTACCTTTTTTGTTAATGTGACTTGTAGTCATTGCTACGACTATCACAATTGTTATTCTTCCTTTTATGGTTAATATTTACATTGTGTTGGTGCGGATCATCCCAAATTAAACCTGTCATTTCGACCCGTGGCCATGTGAGCACCCGCCATGTGACCGCTGCCTCCTTTGCCAGGACCTTACCAAGTTCCACACCCCACCTGAAGCGATGTGAAGCGCTGACAGTGATTTGGGAAGTGCATTGCGGTCAGTAAGTGGCTGAACAAGAACTAGTTGATAATAATTGATATGTTATGTAATGATTCTTCATAATATCATAAGCATGATTAGGCATATTTACAATTATACATGTTTTTGAGAGATATTATAAGCTATAAGCCATATATCCAAATTATTTATAAGCAATTATAAGCATATATAAGCATGCTTCGGCACCACTTACTTGGGATGCACAGCCAAGTTGTGAGGCTTTGAGGAGTCCTGGCATATCGGTTTCATCCTCTCCGCACATGCCATAGTTTGTCGCAAATCATTTATCCCAAGCCTCTACACAACTCTAGTCTTTGTTTGTCACACGTGTCTTACTCAGAGACCCTGAACCTTGGGTTGGACATGTCTGGTTTCTTTCTACCTGCAGTCCCAAACTACCCATACAAACAGGTCAAGGACCAAAATCATGGGTAAAAAGTGTTCCTGTTTGGCTACAAATTAGTTCGAAATTAAGGCTATACAGTCCATAGATGTCTATCGGCTCTTCACTACCAAGCTTCAAAAGCTCAGGCGAAAGCTCCTGAACCCACCAGCTTCTGAGGATTTCTGAGAAGCCCAAGCTGATCGAAGGAATTCACATTCAACAGCCAGCCTGAGGGGTTTCTCACTCACGGTTGGCCGATGGCCCAAGATGTCAGTTTTTTTTTCCGTTGAACTGAAGATGTCCCGTGTTGAACGTACAACTTCTATGATATCCAATGTGGATCTATGATATCCAATGTGGACCTGGTATCCATATTGGTATCCTATATGGTTTTCTGTCCTTTCGACTCCTGGGACAAGGGCCATTTTTTGTTCATGGCTCAAGACCTGGACGAATGGTTTCTGCCTCGTTTTCGTGGCTTGAAGCTTACCCTCTGGTAAACATACAACAAGCTATTGAAAATGGCCATAGGAATAGTGGACTTTCCCATTAAAAATTGTGATTTTCCATAGCTATGTTAGTTTACCAGAGGGTAGATACAATTCTCATCAACATTTGATTTGGAAATGATGTGGATTGATTCTGAGGATGATTCCTCCATTGGAAATGCTGAGCAACTCATGCATCAACCATCCACCAAAGCTCCTGCATGAGAGTATTGGTTTAAGGCAAAACCCCAACATGTTGGGTGGCAAATGCCAAATGTCTGACCTGTGAATTGTCCTCTCACCACAAATCAAATCAGTTTCAAAGCAAAATATGGGCCCGGTTTTGCTAATCTCTATATTAGGCGATGTTGGAAAAAAACATACCCTCAATGGCGATTTGACATGATGGGGAAATTCTTGTAAAAAATAATGGATGATGTTGTTTTCCCTATCTTTTCTTAGGTACCAAACCATTACTGTACCCATCTGGGGATGGATTAATACGATATTTGGGGCGGATGAACATCAATTTACCAGGGTTCCAGGGTTTTGACCCATATCTATTGATGAATCATAGTCATAGCCAATCTTAGATACACAAACTAGATGTTTCACTGAATGGTATTCTATTCCCATGTGCAAAGGATTGAAGTTGACAGTACTGAACTATCCAATTGGTTTTGCCAGGAATCTCCCCATCTTTCATGGTCACCAGGATTCACCAGGATTCACCAGGGAATCCAGACCGATTGTGGCGGTGCGGTGCTCATACATGGCAAGCAGCTGACCAAGCCTCGCTAAGTTGGTGTCCTGTAAATGTTCCTTTTCAAGTCTGGAACTATATAGATTTATATGGAGATTTCATGGGTTGAACCCATACATACTGACCAGTTTATCCTTTGGTTTGAAGCCACGATTGAAGTTGAAACACAATTCACAATCCAGTTTCCGAGTTTTTCTCATGAATAATACTTACCGATGGCCACTTTCCCAGAGAAATCCAACATTTGCAGGAAAACCACCGGATGTGGATTGCTCAAAAAAGACACAGTTTCCTCAAAATTTCCAAATGTCATCTACAAGAACGATGGGGGTTACTACTACGCGATTGACTCATGGTCACGTCTCAAATATTGCCAACATTCAATGGCGCATGTTGTCAATGGCAATTTCAGGTAACCAGGTACCTAAACCAGAGGTACTGTACCATATCAAGCCATATTTTGGGGGTATATATATATATGAATATATATATATATATATGAATATATATATATATATATATGAATATATATATATATATACATATATATATAATTATACACATATGGATATATCCATTTAAATCTATCATATATCACTATAATAAATAGTAATATGTATATATACTATATGTAAAATCATGTTGGTATAAGCTGTACATAGGTCGTGGGTCAGCTCCCTTGATCCCGAGCCGAGCTGGGCTCACCAGAAGGCATTGCACACGGGTAGCAAGAGGGACCTGAGATCGGGGTAAGCAGCGGAGCTGGTTGGGATTTGAAAGGAAAATTCTTGGAAACCTCCATAGTTCATAGAAAAAAAAAGGAAAAATCATTGGTTTAAGGTAAGAATCATAGGAAAAACCATTGGTTTAAGGAAAAAAAAAATAACCGGAAAACCCATTGCTTTTTCTATGAAATACGGAGGTTTCCTCTAAATTGTCCCTCAAACCAATCCAATGATGTTTGGGATCCAAGCAAAAAAACAGTTGGGGTAGCCTCTGGTAAACTAAGATGGCTATGCAAAATCACAATTGAAAAAAACAACAAAAACATGTAAATCAACTATAAATGGGCCATGTTCCAGAGCTATGTTAAATTGCCGAAGGGTATTGACCATACTAGTATTTGGATGAGTGAACAAACCGCCTTTGCTAGAGAAATCTGTGTGAGTCAAATCAAATTCCCACCTTGCTTTAAAGTAAGCTGCAGTGTATCAGAAAACTACTCAGAAACTCCCATTGACTTTACAGCCTTAGGGCACGGTTTTCCATCTTAGGTATTCAGAACGGAAGACATGAGACGCAAGAAACATGACCATGTGAGTGAGTTGCGACTATGGTGGCTGTCAGCCTTATGATACCTTCCTGGGAGACTCTCCAGTTTCCAGCATATCTGGGATATATTGCCACTATATATATATATATACATATATATATATATATCTTCTGTCTTGTTGCCTAAATCTCAACCATTTGATTGTTGATCTTGTCTATTTCTTGTTGATCTCCCATGTGTTGCATGTCTTTTTTGAAATCTCAAAAAATCTCATCCCCCAACAAAAACGCCCTTCGTCCCCGGCAGGGAGGGGCGATCGCCCGTGAAGGTCTTGTGCGGGATGAGCTTCTCTGGGATCCCGTCCGCCTGCCGGGGCTTGCTCCATGTGATTGTGTGGCTACTTTTCGGTGTTTCACTGGATTGGTTAAAGGGACAATTTAGAGGAAAACCTCGATATTTGATGGTAAAATCCATGGTTTCCTGTAAATGTTCCCTTCAACCAATCCAGTGAGTGTTAGAGAATCGGGACAATGGAGAATATCCCTCAGAAATGGATGTTTTAAGATGTTGATAGCTGGGAAGATCATCGAACTCAATGGGGAATTGTCCAGCCATGTTTGAGTACCGGAGCGCATATGAATCGATGGATTGATGACCAGGCACCAAGATGGGAAACCTACACAAGCTGCATACCATGGCATACCATGGCAGCTATGGATGTTCCCCAAAGACATCATCAATTCGGTCTTTAACGATCCTCGTTTTATCTGGAAGTATGTCCAACTCATATCACATTGTGATTTGGGTGATTTGGCTATTGCTCAAAATTATGGTACCAAAAATAGCAATGTTTAATGGTAACTTAACATAAACCAAGCAATTATAGGGTTAACAATTTTGAGCCATACCCATTTCCCCATGTTCATTGCTATGTTCCCCATTTGGGGTTTTAAGGCTTGTGGCAGCTTTGCTGATCACCTCCAGGCAATCCAGTCATACCCACCTTCAACTCGTCGGAGGTCTTTCCCAGAGCCAACGCATCTGACACCGGAGTGAGGTCGTTTTTCTTCCAAGGGAGATCTACCCCAAATAATGTGTGTACAACAATGCTATAAACCACCCATTTGGGAATGGTTTATACCAACTATTTATCTATTTATGGTGAAATTAGGGATGGTTTATTATTGTTTTACCAACCTCAACTAGTTTTCATGTGAAATATGATAGACTTACCTGACTTAACCATCAACTTTGGCAGGAACCCAGTTGAGAACTTTTGCAGGGAATGTCCATCCCGTATTTTGGGGCACCCAAATTGTGTGGTTGATCTTCTCATTTAAACCATCAGTTGTATGGTATTTTCCATTGCCACGTTTGAGTACCTGGGGGTAAATCTCTATGTCCTCGCCCAACATTGCTAGCACAACTTCCCATCCAACTTTCCGTTCCAGCCCACCAGGCTGCGCAAAGAAGTTGGACATGAGCTCATCGTGGTTGGTGACTGCCTCTCCTGGTAGCTCAACCTCAGTAGAGTTTGGTTTTACTGAGAAAAGGGGGGAACTTGTTGCAGCAGCATTTGGGGGTTGGGTGACCAAAAAATTAGGTTTAAGCCGTGAAAAAAGGCGCCGTTCACACCCAAAGACTTGGGGGATTGACCAGAGAAAATGGAGCATGCATTGATTTAATCAACAAGAATGATGCTCGTTGGGGAAAGGCGCCCCCCTTACAAAAACCTGGTGCTTCTTGCTCAAAAAACCAGCATTTACAAGGTTATCGCCCCGTGAAGTACAGTTGTATCCCTCATAAATCCTAGTGAACCAGGTTCCAAATCAATTTAGCTCTAGAGTCTAGAGGCCTTCCCCTTGAACTAACCACAACCCACTTCACCCGCATTCTCCCACCAAGCAGCTGGATTTTGAGATTTCGCAAAGCCGATGAAGTGCGAAGGCACTACACGGCCCTGATGCATCAGCTGGTAGAAGCTGTGTTGACCTTAAATCGCTGGCGCTTTTTGGGGCTACCCTCCAGTAGGCCAACGGTTTGCAACGGAAAATGGCTCCCCCAATTTTGCCATGATGACGTTCATTGAAACCCCCAAATTTGGTGGTTAAATCATGTTTAAAACCAAATGCTGGGTAGCCCCATCTTTCATGCTTCAAAATATGGAATTTGTCTGAAACTAGGTTACCCTTATACAATCGTCTGGTTCATCATCATGTTCCCTATGAAATAGCCAGTTTTTGAGAGTTATTCACCACTTTCAGACACAGCCAAGCATAAAATCATCATCATTGTATCATTATCCATTAGTTAGATCCCAATGTTTGTTGTTAAAATCACCAATATTCACCATGTTTGATGGTTACATGAACCATATCAACCAGGTTTTCCAAGTCTCTCTGGGTCTCCCTGGCCATTGGTTCCAGGCTCCCCAAAGTTGATGGCGCCGGTGGGCACGGCCACTGGGGTTCCGTCCTCGGAAACTAACTTAGCTAGTCTATGTGTTTTGTTTTTAAGGTTTTAATTTTTAATGGGATACTAATGGGAAATACCCTCTGGTAATTTAATCTAGCTATGGAAAATTGCCCAAATGAAGATTTTCCGATTTTACATAGCGAACTGTTGAATTACCAGAGATGAACTAATTTGTTACCATCAAAATGCAGATTTGATGGGATAATTTATCATGAGATATTCTGAAATATTCTCAGAAATTCTGACTCACTGGGATATTCTATGCCAATCTTGGCGTTGAGATCGAAACGGATATTGCTAGACCGTCAACATGGTGGATGATCCATATATTTCAATATCTAAGTGAATGTTTGACAGTAGTTAACTAGGGTTTAAGACATTCTCCCATGAATTATCTCTTTTTTTTGGTTATCCTCCGGGTTTTTTGGTGCTTCATCGGACCCCCTACTCAAATCTGCAGGCTCTTGGGGTACTTCTTTGGCCGCTGATGAAATTCTGAACTCCACGGGGGCACTTTTGTGGGAATTGTCAGTCACCAAATCCAACTACTTCTGAAACCATACCTGAAATAGCTGGAGAATTTGGGAATTACCCTAGATTTGCTTTGTTTTCTATCACGATGGAAAATCCGTCAATTTATAGCATATTCCTACAACGACATGATCAAAATACCCATGGGATGTTTGTCTTCCATATCTCTGGGATTTTACTGTTGACCGCTTCCATGAACAGGCTTACACTGTGCCCACTGTGCCGCCCGAACCATTTGCACGCCCTTGCCGTTGCCTCGTTGCAAGCTGGCGGCAACTTCGGTTCTCTCAAGTGACCAGATCATTCCACAGATGGAGCGCTCGGTTCTTACTTTCACCACTTGCAAATGGTTACATGAAGGTTTCCTAAAATAGGGGTACCCCCAAATCATCCGTTTCTAGATAGGATGTTCCATTATAAACCATCCATTTTTAGGAAACCTCCACATGGTTCATAGGTGAAATCCTCATTGTTCGCCATTGTTGGTTGTTCCACACCTTTATTTTCCACCGCCCAGCCCTGAGTTTCCAGGCTCTCCATGTCCAGCTGCTGGATGTGGGGCACGAAACGAAGCAGGGCCTCGAAACGAAGCAGCGCTCGGTCTTTTTGTTTAATGGTCAGATCGACAAAGACGAGGAGTTTTGATGAAGACTATATCATTGGATTGGTTTAAGGGGAAATCTTAACCGGAAACCATGGTTTTTTACCATCAAATATAGAGGTTTCCTGTAAATGTTCCCTTAAACCAATCCAGTGACTATAATGATTATTGATTCTCAATTCTTCATTATCATTGATGATTACAATGAACATTGATGATCATTACATTCATTACATTGTGGGATTTCGTGGGATATGGTCAGATCTACAACTAATTATACTGGGATATAATGGAACTATCATAAAGCACTACTATGGATTTTGTAAACTAATGGAATATAAGAAACGAATGCAGCAACCACCAAGAGGATGTTGAAAAGTGTACTTACCAGGATGGTGGTAGTTCATTCCGCCTTTTTGGCATCTTTTTGTTGGGTTGCCAAACAATGAAACACAAAAACATATGTGGCATTTCCAGAAGGATTGCAACAGTAACTACAACAGGATATAGCCAAGTACCTGTAACAATAGTTGGATATAATGGGATATAATTAAGTCAATATGTGCCATGGTCAAGTTATATAAGGGATGCTTAGTAAACAACACGGGGAGTTGAATAGCTTTCGAAAAAAAACACATCAACAATGTCATATTCATGTTAGCAAACACCCACGCATTTTTTTGCAAAGCGGAGTTAACCAACATATAAGATGTCTCTTTCATGGTATCTGTTGGAATATGAATACGGGTCAAACAAATTGGATGTTACAGTTATAACCCTCAACAGTTATGAGTGGCTGAAAAAAGTCATTTAAGTTTTAAGTGATATGTAACCTTAGTTGCAGGAGTTATTTTATCCCATACAACTGGCTTTTTCGGGCCATGGCTGTAGAAACCTGTCAAAGGCCATCCCAGCCCTGTCCTATGTCATTCTCCTCGAATCCTACTTGTCTTCCGCGCAGGTCATGGATTAATGGATAATTATAGAAGGGATACCTATTGGACATTTCAGGGATATTCAAGAAGATTAATGGATGATCACTTGATAATTGAGATAATGAATGGACAATCAATGGACAATTATCGGATAATTTCTATGATATACCCTTGCCCGAAACAAAAAATGTAGTGGAATGTACTGGATCTATAAGGGATCTGATTTTATGGAATGACGTATGGAAAACAACACATGAAAATAGCTACAGTATGGAAGATACATATAAAAACCATCGCTTCTATCCCAAACGCGCTCCTAAAAAATCAGCTCTGAGAAGGTGTGTTTTACTCCGGATTTGCCAGGCCTGGCAGTACGGCAGGATGGCAACACCTTCGTAGCCCAACAGGCTGCCATTCCAGACCTGATCCCCGCGATCGAAGTGTGGGGGAACTGCCTGAAAATCTTGGGGAAACCTTGAAATTTGGTGGATGAACATGTTGAACACCTCATATTTTCTCCATGAAAATTGCAATCTCCACGGGGATTTCTCGTTTTCAGACAGACCCATTTTGCCTACATGTAAGAGAATGGACGGATACGCATGATTAGAAGTTGGAAACCACTGATGAAGGTCACTGGGACATTGCCGAAGAACAGAGGAACATTTCGATGCTTCAAATGTACAAAGAATAGATACCGGATGTTTCGATGGTTATTTATGCATAGTTCAGATCAAGAAACAGAGAGTATGTCCCATATTATTAAGATATCCATCTATATACACACAAATATCATATGAAGAAAAGTCTCTGGCGCATGGAAAACTCGCCCATGGTGAAGCCATCGAGTTCAGAAAGGTGGATCGATATCTGTGGCCCCCAACATCCAGCAATCCCAGGGTCAGGGGCAGATTATCTTTGGCCGCCGCCTGGCACATGGGGATTTTTCCATGGATCCCTGTTGGATCCCTGTTGGATTGCCAGTATACGAAACCACTTTGAATCAGCCACAAAGCTTCAGAAACTGGCATTGTCCGCGGTCATCTTCAAAACGTATACGTTCATGCGTTCAAATATGGTGTGTATGTCTCAACCAAGAAGCTATCCGTTTGCTTCTCCTACTAAAACAGGATTGCTCCCAACTCACCAAATACAAGGGGAAGAAAATGTGAAGAGGTTTAAAAACAACAATGTTCCCTTCAAAAGTGGATATCTTGTACCTGTTACAGATTCGTCAACCTATCATATGTCACCATGTTGATGCTTAAATCATGTGATATAAATCCCTATATTTGATGGCTATCCCCACAACATGTGTACATTTCAGGGACTAACCAGGGGGATCCCAAGAAAACGGAGCCTGCACCCCTGGTGGGTCCCTGCCTTCTGGAAATGCTCATCCATGGCATGCCTCAAGCTCTCAGCCACAAGATGGAAAAGTGGGAAACTTCCAAGTAAGAAGTAGGTGTCCATAAATATGATATATGTATATTTATTTATCTATTTATAACATGTATATATAACATATATATATATGTCTATATATATATATATGTATATAGCACATATATATATATATAACATATATATATATGTTATATACATATATATATATACATACATAACATATATATATATATAGATATAACATATATATAACATATATATATATACATAATATATATAACATAACATATATAACACGTATGTATGTATATAACATATATATATAACATATATATATATATATAACATATATATATATATATAACATATATATATATATATCATATATATATATATGGTATATATAATATATAACATATATATATATACAACACACACATATATATATGTATAACATATACATAACATATATGTATATATATAACATATACATAACATATATATATATATAACATAAATATACATATTTATATATATATACATAACATATATATATATGACACATATATATATATATAACATATATATATATACATATATATAACATATATACATAACATATATATATATATACATAACATATATATATATACATAACATATATATATATATACATAACATATATATATATACAACATATATATATATGTATAGTTGGAACGACTTTTCTATCTGCTTGGGGGTTGCCTCAAACTTGAACAATTGACATCTATCTCTGAGTTTTTGTTTGCAGCAAACCCATCTTTTAATCTTCCAGGACTCTGGGCGCCCCTGGCCCTCCTTCAAGGAAGGAGTTCACCACACCAAAGCCATACCTCGGAGCTTGAAGCCACCAACCACTTTGGGATTCATACCCACTGGTAAACTAACAGTTTCCCATTAAATGGTGAATCCCCGAACTAAATGGAGGTTTTAATGGGAATATCATCCAAAATTAGCCATTTTCCATGGATTATTGATGGTTACCCACTGGTAAACTGACAGTTTGCTATTGAAAATCACAATTTTTAATGGGAAAATCCACTATAAATCCCCATTTTCAATAGCTATGTTAGTTTACCAGTGGGTAAAATACATCTAAACCAGTGAAAAGAGTAAAACTTCGGAGTTGATGGGTTTCAGCCTGGTATGTGTCCCCAATAGTCAACCTAAGGGGAATTCCACTTGGGAATGGCCAGGAGAACATTGTTTCCACCTGGGCCCGCGGGGGTTCATCATCCCGGTTCCAAGCAGCTCCTGCTTTCAAAGGTCAAATATATAGTGTATTACTCCCGAGAATTGCAGTAATAGTTGGGACAATGTATCTGCAAAACCATCAAATTTATATGGGTTTTCGGCCTTAATATCCGCACTCGCACAGATCCCGAAAAAACCGTGACCGAAGCATGGCCGAAGCCAAAACAAAACATACATACTGTCGCCAAAATCTGCTGGGAACCCGTGTGGATCATCAGATCCATTTCTTGGATAGACATGATTTGAAAACAACCGAAGGTCCATCACCAGGAAGTGATGTTTTCAAGCAACTGAAAGGTGGTGCCCCAGTCTACAGTGGTGGCTTAATGATCAATCGATCTATAGTTAGAGTTTCTAAACCACCTTCGCTAACATAAATCAACTAAATCCCGATTCTTAGGTAAATACACTGTCTTTCCCATCCGATTGGGCACCACCTTGTAACCACATTAGGGCGCCATTTCCAACTTTTCCCCAAGGTGAGGCCTCCTAGGTATAGGTTGGTTTGTAAACCCATGAAGTATGGTTAACCAAGATACAAATCAACTTAGCTATCTAGGATTCCTCATATTGTATCAATTGTGGGGTTATTGTCACATACATTGACCATATGATCTATCCAGATATGTATCCATCTATATCTATCTATCTATCTATCCATCTATCTATCTATCCATCCATCCATCCATCCTGTTAAAATCCAACTGGATGTTTTGTTGATGTGCAGGCAGTTGGCTCTCACACTTTTCGATGTCACTCGATGACAGCTC
>BGPT01002076.1:95531-110582 GCA_003297045.1 Symbiodinium sp. clade C Y103 | reverse complement strand
AATTTTGCCATGAAATGCTTGAGTCATTTGAATCACCTCAGCTGTCCTGCATGCTGAAAAGTTGGCGGCACATGTTGACAGAAGTGCAAGTATGAAAAAACCTCTGCGAGTCTTTCATTATCTTCCCTCACCTAGGCCTTAAGTCGGCCAGTTTATCCAAAAGTCTCAGAGGCCACGTATGAAGATCACTGTTTATGGCAGATGTTTCTGGTGTAGAGCCAATGGTCCTTTTTGAGGATTTCTTTTTGCAAATGGGAGATCATTATTGACATTTTGCTTTCAAAGAGCGTGGGTCCTCCACTGATGGTAAAGAGCACATTGGATGGTGGTGCCCAAGGTGGCTGAAGCTGAGGATGAGGCTGAGCGAAAGCGAAGGTGCTTCATGCTACTTGCTGAAGGTATTTGTGTGATCCTAACAGTTATGTCTAATGATTCTGTAGCCATGAGGCCATCAGGTGAATCGTGCCCAGACTTTACGAGATTCACAAATTCTGAACTTCGATAGAGGCTCTCAAGCTGACCAGATTGGAGTCTCAGTGATCAGTGATCCCTTTGGGTCTTGTGATCGCGGCGTTGGAGTGATCTAAAGTTACGTGTGTCTATTGTCATTGCCATGCAGAGTCTTCAGCATCCAATACACTTTGCCAGGAAGAAGGAGAAAAAGGAGACGAAGAAGGAAACGGCCGGGGAAGATGAAAATTCAGTCGGACATTGTGGTTTCCATTTGCAAGATTTGCAAGCACTGAAGCTGAGCAAATAGTTTTCTTATATGTCTCGTTGGATTTGAGTGGTGGACAATTGGACAACTGACTTTTTTGAGTGGTGTTCATTGGATCATCTGATCTGTGCCCGTGTTCCGTTTCGCTTTATCCTTGAGCTCCAACAATTTGAGTTGTGGCAAGATAAGACCAGACTGATGACTGACTAATGGTAACTTCACAAAGTATCAGGTTTGCATGGGCCATCCTGCAGGTCTTGTCTCATGACGCGGAAAATTTATGGTTCAGTGGAAGGTAGTGAGGTAGTGTGCAATTTTGAAGAGATCGCAGAAACACAAGACACATGTGCCGTGGCTACTTTTAGCATGCTTTCCGTTGGCGGTTTCAGCGGTTTCAGCTGTGTCCGTGTCCCTTGAAAGGGCAGCCCAGTGAGAACAAAGACAGTTGGACAGTAAGTCCCCTTTCTGCCAAAGGAGTTTGTTCTCTGGGCACGGGCAAAGGAAGGTAGAGAACATCCCAACACATGAAGACCTCCAAAATAGGGGACACACAAACATATAAAATCATATTTTCCCGGCAAGAGACCCCAAACAATGTGTATTTCGGATTTTAAAGGGAAAGGTGGAAAGGATTTGAAAGCATGGTGTTCATTCAAGGTGGTCTCTGGGAGAAGAGATACCAGGTTAGATTCTGCAAGCTCCCTCTGTGAAGATCTCTGTAGAAGATCGTGCGCAAGATCTCCTTGACAGGTTCTCTGTAGAAGCTGCTGAGCAAAGATCCCTTTGTAAGGCTATCTGTACAAGGCGTCTAAAAGAGATGTCCACGCAAGATCTCTGTAAGAGATCTCAACGAAAGATCTCTGTTCAAGCTCTCTGGGCAAAATATCTGAGCAAGGTATCTGTTCTCTTCACCAGGTCTCTGTGCAAGATCTCTACAAGAGGTCTCCTGGCAAGATCTCTGCGCAAGATCTCCGTAAGAGCTCTGTTGGCGAGTCTCTGGCAGCAACCTCTTGGCCAGATCTCTGTACAAGCTCCCTATAAGAGGTCTCTTGGCAAGATCTCTACAAGAGACCCCTTGGCAAGATCTTTACAACAGATCTCAATGCAATGTGTCTGTACAAGATCTCCAAGAGGGGTGTCCTGGCAAGATCTCTGTACAGTACCTCTACAAGAGGTCTCTTGGCCAGATCTCTTTATGAGATCTCCGTAGGAGCTCTCTAAAAGAGCTCTCTTGGCAAGATCTATGTAAAAGACCTCTTGGCAAGATCTCTGCAACAGATCTCTATGCAATGTCTCTGCGCAAGATTTCCAAAACAGGTGTCCTGGCAAGATCTCTGCACAATATCTCTATAAGAGGTCTCTGGGCAAGATCTCTTTTGGATATCTTTGTAGAAGCTGTCTATAAGCACTCACTTGGCAAGATTTATGTAAGGGACCTCTTTGCAAGATCTCTGCGCAAGACCTCTATAAGAGGTCTCGGTGGCAAGTTCTCTTCGCAAACGGTCTCTATAAAAGACTTTCTTGCCAAGATCTCTGCACAAGATCTCCTTGACTATCAAAATAAGCACCACGCCGCAGTGAGCGATCTGACAGCCCCAAAGTGCCGAGACGTTTGCGCGAGCGGTCAAAATTCGCACTGCGTCACAACGAGAGCAATCTGACATGCCCAAAGTGCCGAGAGGTTGCGCGAGCGATCTCAAAGTGAGCGCCGGTCCACAGAGAGAGCGATCCGACGTAAAGTGCCGAGAGAGGGTTGCGAGAGCACAGAGTAGATTTTCCCAAAACATTGCGTGCACTACGAAAGATAAACATTGAAAATACCAAAATGACGTTTGATCTAGGCATCAGCCCCTTTTTTGTCGAGGTCTACGAAGCACTGCGCCTGCCACGAAAAATGAGCCAGAGGCATTCGAAGTCCTGCGCCTGCCACACAATCATCATCTCCAAAACAAAGGGACAGCTTCACAAAACGCGATTTTCGACCCTTTCAAATTGTCATTGAAGTTCACCTTACTGCGCCTGCATGCGCCTGCCACACGAAATAACCGCGGTCATTTTGACCCACGCTTGCCAACGTTTTGGCATTGTGCAGAATGCCGCAAGCCTGCCACGCGGATGAAAAAGTGTCCCATGTACTGCGCTTGTCACGGAAAACGATGTTTCAGACTTCAAAATGCCCCGAAATTGCCACGCCTGCCACACAAAATGGACATAACTCAAAAAACGAGCACGGGGCGCTAGCAAAACGAGCCCTTCGGAAGAGAGGTCTCCGGGCCACCATTTCGTGCAAGACTTCCTGCAAAGACGGAAGATGAGGGAACTTTTGTGCTGTAATGGTCATCAAATTTGCCGAACGCCCCGGACACTGCCTCGAATGAACACCGCGATTTAACACATACCGTAAGAACCCCAAGTGTGGCCACACTGTTTGGAAAACAAAAACAATGAGCAATGAGCAATGCTAAGACATGGTTCAGTCTTGGCACGAAGGAATAGTGCATCTTCCAGGCACTTCTTGTCTTCCAGAGACATGCTTATTGAGTTTTTTTGTGTTCATTTGTGTTTATTCATTTTTACTTGGGCCAGTCGTACATGCGTGAAATGACCACTGCCTTCCCGGGTGTCAGGTGACCTTGGCAACTTCATGTCCGGATCGAGCCCTACAGAACGGAACGGAAGTGAATCATCGTCCTCAGGGTCAAACGGTTCGACTTTGACAGGAGCAGAGTGCGGTAAAAGAATTTCTGAATGAAAGAAACCAGGATGTGAGGTGGACATAGGTTGACTAGGCTTTCTTGTCCTCGCCTTTCAGTGCTTTAAACTTTACGACTTATTTCTTGGAGGTTTAGCTTTGACCGGGATTTTCTTATCCAATGTAATGATGCTTCACTTGAGGGTGGGTTGGCCCGCCAAAACAAATTGTTTGCCCAGTCCTCATCATCATCATGATCCTCCTCCTCCTCCTCCTCGTCGTCATCGTCGTCGTCGTCGTCGTCGTCGTCGTCGTCGTCGTGGTTGTCATCATTGTGACTGTCATTATAAAAAATCCAAGTGTACTCTCCCTCTCTCAGTTGACAGCTGTAGCCCATGGTGCTATACTGTACTCTTCACTGTAGCTGCTCAAGCTGCAGCTCAAAGAGCCAGATGTCACTTACCATGATATGTACACAGTGAATATGAGCATGTTGCGCAGGGAACTGGAGCAGATGTGCGCAAGACACAGGTGTACTAGCGCCACTCCTCACTTGTGGAATAGTACCAACTCAGTCAGCTCATAAACATCTTGAAAAACAAGTAGATTGTAAAAGCGTAGAGTTGTTTCACATCAATCAGTTGTGAAAAGCAGATCTTCACTGTCGGCCTGTCTGTGCATCGACCGCAGAATCCTTGCTGGCAGAGGTGTATAGGATGACGTATTGTTGCAGTTACTCACATGTAATCTGAAACCGTTTTCCTCGTACTGCCATTGCTCTTGTTGTGTCCGTGTTTGTTGGTAGTATGATTGTTGCTAGTTGTGCTGATCTGCGCCGTCTTGTACTTCTCCACCTTGTAGAATGGAAAACGGCAGTCTTTGGTAGAGTGCCCTTGTTGAAGACATGTGTAGCATGTTCCTTTTCCATTGCCGTTGTTTGCAGTTGTATGGTGGTGGGCCCGTACCTTTGCTCTTTCCTTTGTATTGCCGTGATCCTTGGAGCGTGTTGCCATAGCAAACCAGTGTATTTCCACACCTTGGGTGTGCCATTGTGTCTTTCCTTTTCCTTTGTTATTGTCCTTTCCTTTCCCTTGTGATTGTATTTTCCTTTGCTTCTGTATGTTGCCCAATGTCCATGGGCTGCGTGCCTTGCATGTTGTTGAGTGCCTGTCGCAGGGTGTGCATGTTGGAGATTCAAATGTGCGCATGATTCTGTGGTGCTCGAGAATAGATTCTGGAATGTCTGCAAACACTTGTGTGTCTCCTGCCTGTAGTGGTGGGTATTGTTGTAGTGCTCCTGTCGTCTCGTTGAGTAGTATTGCATTTTCACGTTGTTTGGTATTTTGGCTTGGGTGTCTTTTTACTACCTTGCAACTTCGAACTCCCAAGTTGCAAAGGATTTTCCAAACTTGCGCTCCTTGGATTGTTCGTAAAAGAATTTCCATTACAATTTAAAGCTTTACAGGCAATCAGGAATAACTATAAAAGCATGCAAGTCACGACAGCAGCTCCCATCCGGATGTCAACAGACCGCCAATCTGGTTTCCAGTTGGAGCGCGGAAATGTAAAAATGAGGTGGAACAATCGAGGCAGGCTTGTAGATTGTAGATATATGGACCAGACCTTGATGGGATCAACCGGGAGAAGGTGGATGCCGAACGTGTGCCAACAGTGCGGGTACCAAGTGGGATTGAAAAGCATGCTTCGAGGCCAATGGACCGCTGCTTGTCCGTGTAGGTCTTTGCTGAGTGGTACCCAGAGGTCTGATTCGTTGCAGTGACAATGTCACATTATGATAAAACATACAAAAAATGAATCAAACAACCTATGAAAACCCAATGATTTTGCACTTAGAATATGAAAATTCAATGTTCAAAACAGAAAAACCAATAAAATCAACGAACAACATAAAAACAATCAACCCCAAAACAATAAAAACAAAAGAAAATAACATGAAAAAATCAAGAAAACACCATAAAACCTAATGAACACTTTAAAATAATGAAAAGCACAATCAACATTCAAAAGAAAACAATAAAACAATGAAACAACCGTATTTTTCAGTGATTTTAGTAATCTTGTTGAAACGTTTTGCGTATTCTAAGTGCAACATTTTCTAGCCCTGGCTCAAACCCCCTCCGCGCGGGTAGGCGGGACTGCTCTGAGAGTTTGAAGAAATTGTTTTGTGGTTGGATTTGTCCCCCAGCTGTCAGGTCCTTCCCATGGGTGATGGTGGGTGTTCAGGTTGATGGATGAACGGCCCGGGCTTTCATTCCTCACTGAGCACTCCCGTGCTATGCGTTTGGTTAGTGGTCTTTGTTCTCTTGGCGCTGTTCGTGCCCGTCGTGAGGCTCTTTTGCGCAGGTTTGATGACGATTATCGCATGACCATCCTTGCGGATCCTGCTGTCAGGCAGTTTTTGGCGTTCCTCGGTGAGTTCTCTGCTGAGCTTCCTGTGGTTTTTGAGGTTCTTCGTGGTCGTCTGTTCCCGGGCTCTCAGGTCCCTTGCTTGTTCATGGCTGCTAGGCTTGACACCCGAGTCCATCCGGTTGAAGCTTTTCGTGCGGCTTCCACTCACTCGGGGGAGCTGGAACAGGGGGTTGGTCCGAGTCTTCCCTCCGCTGTCAGGGCCCTTTGATGTCGAATCTTTGATGCAGACGACCTTTGGCCTCCCTCACGGTTGACATTGTTCTTCCCAGTGTTTTGGCAGGTGTGCATGGTCCGGCCTGTTTCTCATTGGATGTGTCTGACCCTGAGGTTCCGCGTTGTGTACAGACCCCTGTTTTTTTTGATGGTTCTTCAGACAAATCAGCTGGCGTTGTTGCCCGGGCAGGTCCTTCTGCAAGTGCCTTTGTTGAGAGTTCCTTGCGTTCTGTCCCTTTTCCTGTTGAGTTGATTTTTGCAGATCCGAGATTGTTGCCTTTGGTTGTGCAATCGACTTCGCACCGTGCTCAGGGCGGTCGTCAAAACCGTCAGGTGTCCTTGAACTCTCGGAGCCCGCACCGAAGGCATGGAGTGCCTATGCCGCCTCCGAAGAATTTCTGGACACTGCTACTGGCGTTGCTGAGCGATCATTTTGCTCTAAGGTTCTGCTTCATTGCCTCGTGGCAGGTGATGGTGGATTTGAGATCTCTCAGACTGCGAGGTCACCAAAAAGCCCATCAGTGGATGTCCTATAGTTGGGAACACGGAAGCGGATCATCTTTCCTCCACGTGCGCACGGACGGAATTGCCGCAATCCAATGTTCTCACTGGTGAAAGTGAAGGTGAAACAGAATCACTCCCAGGTGTGGTCTGTGACCAAGATCCTAGCTTGAAGGAAGGTGCGGCCGACCATTCCGACAGATCAGTTCACATTGGCGATTCTGGTGGCTCATGGATTGCGATTTCCGGGGCAAGGTCAAATGAGTCCGTGAAAAGGCTTCCTTAACCGCAACTTGCTGTGACATCTTGAAGTTGTGCTGAGAGCCGGGGCTGTGTACATACACAATAGTTGACTTTTCCGGACACAGCGCGTAGCAAAGGTCTTGAGACTGTGTGGATCTCCTTGGGTGCACACATGTGAAATTCAAACAAGCGCGGGTAAACGGCGGGAGTAACTACGACTCTCTTAAGGTAGCCAAATGCCTCGTCATCTAGCTTTTCCCCTTTTCCCTTTGCTGCGCAGCGTCACTGCTACCTGCATGGCGCCTGTGTATTTTAGCATTCGTGGTTTTCCTGCCAGCTTTCTGGCTAAACGTTGTAGCAGTCTGCAGGGCTGCTGGTGTAGTGGTTTCCTGCCATGGTCTGTGGCCAACCATGGAAGTCGACACGGGGCAAACTCCGTGTGTTTGCTTTGGGGTGTGTTTGTTTCAGGCTGCGGCTTGGTCTTGTCCGGTCATTTATGGAAACGGTCCTCACGCTCACGAAATACTCGTCGGCGTGAGCACCGGTCTCACACGCGCGCGTGACTTTGAGACGAACGTCCGAGAGTCCAACATTTTCTCTCATTTTTCCCAATCAAAATTCAATTTCATACATATGATTTTATCATAATCACAAAACTTAATTCTAAGTGCAATGCCAAACATTGCAGATGGAATATCAACTTGTATCCTAACTGCTAATTTCAGCTTGCACTTAGACTGCATTTAGAAGTATAAATATTTAAAAATCATATTCTAAGTGCAAGGTCGCTACTGTAGTGTTTCCAATTCTCAAAGGGTGCGTGTGTGTGCTCTCCTGCAAAGTTCTGTGGTGGTGGTGGTGGTAATTTGTACCTGTGCATCGAGTTGAAATGTTCTCGAGTTGTGGCTTCGAGTGTTTGTTGTATGCTTTCCCTTTACGGCTGTATTTTTGTATTTGAGCTCACCCCGTCCTGTATTGTCCAGGGATCACTGCTCCGCTACAATGTTCAATTCAGGTTGTGTTTTTTTAAGGCAGCTGTAGCCCATGGCCCTATACTCTTCGCTGTATGTGCTCCAGGTGTGGTTCAGGTGAAACTTAACTTAAACAGCCCAAAAGGCTTGTGTAGAGCCAGATGTCACGCACCATGATATGTACACAGCAAACATGAGCATGTTGTGCAAGGAACTGGCACTGCACTGAGGTGTGCAATGCACAGGTGTATATGAGCAATCATCGTCATCGCCATCATCATCATCGTCGTCATCGTCATCGTCATCGTCATCGTTGTCGTCGTCCTCCTCATCCTCGTCCGCCTCCTCCTCGTCGTCGTCGTCGTCGTCGCCGTCGCCGTTGTCGTCGTCGTCCTCCTCTTCCTCCTCCTCATAATAGTATTAATAATCATAATCATCATCTTCATCATCTTCATTATCATCGGCAGTGCTATACTAGCACCATCACCAGCACGGTTACCAGTAGCGCTGTCACCATCATCGTCATTGTCAGTTTGAAGGGCCCACCAAGAGCTATCAAACCCGGCCTTCCTCAGCGAGATGACGAGACGACTGGCCCTGACCTAGGCACATCCCACCTTTCTCAGTTTCTCGCGATCTCCACATCAAAATAGAAAGCGCAAGAGCATGGGAGTTTGATTCAAACAATACATGTTACCGATGGTTGTAGTTTCCATTTTTGCACGCGTGCAACCTGCTAAGCTGGCTGCGTAGGGGTGTTTGCGCTTGTTTTTTTTCCACATGTTTTTGCAGAATTTTTCCTATTGAAACATTGGACCTTGCTGAGAAGTTTTGGAGGATGGGTTCTACATGTGAATGAGTGTCTTCGGGATGCGTCCGGGGACTCCAACAAAGAAACGATACAGTCCGGGCAGTCCGGATCGGACGAGGAGAGGAAGGCTGTGGTCTTTGAGGATTCAGTTGAGTCAGCTCCAGTTTCAAGAGCTGTGGAGACAACTGCTGTGGGGAGAGTTGTGCCAGTTGTGCATCAACATTCCAAAAATTCAACGGCAGCTCCAGCTGATCTTTGTTTTGACCCCTGCCTCTTCCATTCATACACAGCCGGTTGTGCCAAGGGGGAGGAATGTGAATACTCGCATTCAATCCATGCAGATCAGGTTGCCGCGCCTGAAGCGAAGCAGCGGCGTGGCCAAGCAAGGCTTCGCATCAAGAAGCGGGTGACCCAATATTTTGCCACACAGAATCTCTATGAAGTGCACGAGGAGCTCCAGAAGGAAGCGCACCAAGACTCCTTCGCCAAAGAGCTGATCCGAAGGCATCTGACAGGGACCGATTCGTCTACATCCGCCACTTCGGCCACATCGGGCACATCGTCATCGACTCGTACGTCCAGGTCAGCTTGCCACTACGACCCTCGTCATTCGCATATTTGGCTCTAACTTTTAGTTGCACTCTGGTGACTCTGATGCTCTACAAGAGAAGGCATCACTGGTCTCGTGAGAGCGTCTTTTCATAGCAGACGCCAAGTTCCAATTTTGCCCAAATCCGTCAGAGTCGGTGCCCGACAACATCGTGTGTGTGTGTGTGTGCGTTTGAAAGAAGTCGTTGCTCAATAGTGTCTATTTCGTTCATCTACATTTTTTTAAAATGTATATATATATATATATTCAGAATTCAGAGTTCTTCGAATTGCATATGCGTCAGACATGTCTATGCAATACATTTCAGATGTAATGGAAACTGTACATGTAAACTGATGATTGCATGCCACGCACTTGTGACACAAGGGTCATTTCACATGAAAAATAGATAGACAGATAGATTGACAGATAGATAGACAGATAGACATGTAGATCCATAGACAGACAGATAGATAGGCAAAAAGATAGACAGAAAGATAGGCAGAAAGAAAGAAGAAAGATAGATAGATAGATGGATAGGTAGACAGACAGACAGACAGACAGACAGACAGATAGATAGATAGATAGATAGATAGATAGAAAGCCAGATAGATAAATAGCTAGATAGCTAGATAGCTAGATAGCTAGATAGCTAGATAGCTAGATAGCTAGATAGATAGATAGATAGATAGATAGATAGATAGGAAGACAGATGGACCGATAGACAGTTAGATAGACAGAAAAAATCGACAGACAGATAGGTAGATAGATAGACCGGCAGACAGATAGACAAACAGATAGGTAGATAGATAGACAGATAGATAGACAGGCAGATAAGCAGATCGATAGACAGATAGGTAGATAAAGATAGAGAGCGATGGAGAGAGAGAGAGAGAGAGAGAGAGAGGGAAAGAACGAGAAAGAGAGGGAGATGGACACACAGAGAGAAAGAAACAGCGAGAGATAGAGAGAGAAAGAGACTCAGAGCCTCAACCACCTTTCGGTTCATCAGTAGGTTCGCTCTGCCAGCCAGGCTTCACAACAACCAAACTCTCCTATGGGTGTCCTTTGTTTGAATCTTCCGCCACCGTTGTGCGGTACTACTGGTACTACTGGTACTTGAATACTCAGACATGTTCTTCTTACATGTCCATGCGCTAGATCCTGCGGACGAAGGGCAGCAGTAAACTGCAGAATGAAAGCTGCTGCGGGAAGAAAAAATTACAACATTTGCTCATATGAGAGTATTGGATGACAATCATAACAATTGTGTTTTGCTGCAACGATTAGCTGCCTAATTTAAATTTATAGAATATTTGTCAAGCTATGCGAGCAGTTTGCAAACTGACATTGCAATGGCCGGCCCAGCAGAAGTTCATCCTGCAGACCAGCTAGTAAGCCGGCGCTGGAGAGAGTGGTTCAAGCGTGGAAGAAACTATACATTTCAAATTATACCAGTTTCAATGAGGCAATGTGGGGAAGTCTCCAACACCAAGGAATCTCTTTGATGAAATCAAACCCATTTCATGACTTGACAGGGGGCTGGTAACACGCACGCAAAAAGAGCCTCCCAGCGACCCTGAGCTAAACCAGTAGCTGGTATTTCATTTGTGTACAGAGAGACGTTTATAATAGTAGGAAAGCGGGGTGGCAAAGTGCCCTGGCAAGTGTCTCATAAGACAAGACCTGGCAGTTGTTCAAACCAAATCATCAAATTTACAGCGCGTTGCTAGTAAGGACTACAAGGTCTTGTCTAGTGAGTGCAGCCTTCTGGAGATGTTGGGGTGTGGCAGGATGCGGCTTCACGCCTTATCATGTGCCCATTCCAACTTCCTCCTGCCCTACTGTTTGGAGTTGTTGTGTTGGGGGATCGCGGCTTCACGTCGTGTGCCCTTCCCAACTTCTTGCTTCCCTACTGTCTGGAGATGTTGTGGTGGAGTGGCGGATGCGGCTCGTCATGACTTCTTCAATCCTGGTTCCGAGAGGTTTCTGTACAATTCTGAATTCAGTTGCACTTGACAGTTCCAGTTCCAGGCTCACAACTGTTCGATGCTCTTCGGACACAAAAAAATGACGGTGTGACAGAACAGAGCTCCACAGAAATACTTGCAACATGATAGAAGGCCAATCGTTGGAAAGCATTTATAGAAGCCTCGCCTCGTCTCGTTTCGTTTGGTCCGGTCTGCTCTGGTCTGGTTTGGTCTCGTCTTATTTTGTCTTGTCTTGTCTCGTCACTTGTCTCTTCTCTCGTCTGGTCTCGTCTCGTCACGTCGCATCCTCTGTCTCTGTCTCTGTCTCTGTCTCTCTCTCTCTCTCTCTCTCTCTGAAGCCTTGGGGGAATTGTCCGCATTTTATCCCCGAACAAAAACATCTGCTAGTCTGCATCAAAAGCCTAGTTTCAGTTTCACACTCTCGAGTCTTGAACAGATCAAGGGTGGGCTTTGACTTGTCACCCAGATGGGGAGCTTGACCACGGGGGTATTTTTGGATGGTCCAACACTGTCCAGGAAAAGATCAAGAAATCAAGACAGGCTGGTGGAAATGCCGCGTCGTGAACGTGCTCTGAAGCCGATTGAATTTACCTGACATCAGCCCCAAACATGAGGAAAAGCAAGCCTTCAATTCATGATTGCACCACAAGCTCATATGATTCAAAGAATTTGAATATATTGAATCGAAAGGATGCGGGTATGTTGTGATGATAGGGTAGTCAGCACAATCCCGTGAAAAGAAGTGTCTGGATTCAGCGAACTACAGATTCATACAAGTTTTCACAGGTTTGGGAAAGCCCGAGCTGCAAGGAAAACTTCGCTGGGTGATTTTGCTGTTCATATCTGGATTCGATTGGCAACACCTGATACGATCTTTTGATTATCCAGGAATAGCAGGGCACAAAAGGAATGGGTATAGAATGGTATAGAATGGTATAGATTTGAAGAAGGCTTGAAGCTTGAGAGAGAATTTTGAACATAACATGCCACTGTGTGCCGCACTTTCGTTGCCAAATCGACCACTGCCATTCCCAGGCTGGCTTGCTCGGCCGGTAGGATCGGTAAGCAGAAGATCCCCACGAGGTTAAACAACTCCCAGGGGGCATTCAGGAAGTTTAGGAAGGTTCTGAACAGTGCCTGCAAATATCAGTACTGTTTTAGCAGGGTTCAGTGACAGATCAGCAAACGTCACGGATCCAATCCAAAGCAAAAGACCTGATCGGCCTTTCTGTTCAGACGCGATACGGCAAGAGACCCCCAAAGTTGAAGCATTTTTACCTTTCAACGATGCTTTTTCATGGGTGTCAGGCCAATGCATTCTTCCTTTCTTCAAATACAAAACGTGCGCTCGCCACCTAGGGATGTCCACCGAATTTCATGCGGAAGACAAGCAAGTGTAAACATCTGCGAGCTGAATTTATTCAGCCTATGGCCATGTGCAGAGGAAGCTGCATTGCAGGCGGATCAGGGAGAATTGAACGGATCTTGAGTGGGGGGCGCGCAGGAAGATCTGTCGTGACTTGGGAGAGCAGAACTCATCTCTTAGTCTTTCAACGCAAAGAAGCTAAGTAGAAGTGGCTCCACTCAGATTCCGAAGGCATTGTAAAAACACTGTCTTGCTACTTCTGTACAAGAAAGGAAGGAAGGAACTAAAAAAGCAAGGACTCTGGTGGCTGGTGTGGCTTTTGGCTTCTTGGCTTCTTGGTTTAAGAAGGCTTTTTGTTACCTCTGGCTTTTGTAGCTCCCCGGCTTCTGCTCTTTTTGGGCTTTTTCTTGTTGGCTCTTGGTTCTTTGGCCTTTGCGGTTTCTTGTAGCATTGGTTGCTTGTTGATTTTTGACTTTTGTACGTTCATTGTGAGAGGTTAATAAAACTTCAAATGCCGCATATATAAAGTACAAGGACAGCACAGATGGAAACAGCAGGACGGATAAGACACATCACGACCGATAAGGTTGTACAAACCAACAACAATAGGAACCATCACTGAGAACAACTTTGACCCGCTGTAGGCCTGTTACAAGCACGAAAACAGCTGTTACCACGACTGTGCCAGGTCCTTTAAGCCCATCGCGGGGCTATTCTGGTCAGTTTTGATTTGCTTTGGTGCATTGGAAGCTCCAAGTCAACGAGCCTCGTCAAAACAAGCCTTTCCAGCAGGGAAAGCTCCAAGTGAACGCGGGTTTTCAACAAGCCGTCAGAACGAGCCTTTCTGGAAAGCTCCAAATCAGCGCGCTTTTGGAAAAGACGGCAAGTGATCAAAGAGAGCTTTTCCGGCCCAAATCAACGTATTCTTGAAAAGTCACGGAACTAACATTTGGAGCCCGGGGCTTTCCCCCAACACCCTTTGCAGGGAGCTCAGGGGAGCCCAGAATGCAGCCATGCTGCTCGCAAAACCGTTGTGCAACATCTCTTTGATCTTTTTGAAAAGCACGCTGATTTGGAGCTTACCGGGCTGGAAAGGCTCGTTTTGGCGTCTCTTTGACGAGCGCGCTGTTTGGAGCTTTCAATGCTCGTAAGGTTCGTTTTCAAGTGTTTCTGAACAGCAGACTGATTTGCGAAGCTTTGCCAGCCTGGAAAGATGAATTTTGACTTCTTTTGGACAATTTCCGGCTGGAAAGCCTTGGCTTTACGTGCCGTTAATGTTTCGTAACGTTTGGTGAAGTGATCATTGCGTTCCGTCGTGGTGGGCTCTCTCGCTTGTGTGGCCCGTCGTTGTACCTGGCAACAGTGTTTGTTGTGGAACATGAACGGCTGAAGAGCGATTGCGAGAAGAACATCAATGACAACAGGGAACAAAGTAATAAGGGCAGTTTTCTTTTAGGGAGGCACTGCGCCCTGCCGGTATCCCCTGCTCCGCGCCGCAAAACTTACTCTTTAGATCCCAAAAACATTCACAAAAAATCAATTTCAACATGTCAACATGCTGCAGGGACAGCACGGGGTAGCAACGAGAGATTCAGGCCCGAAAATGCTAGAAGAAATGTTAAATGGAAAACTGTTTTCTGCAAATTCCATGCTAGATACAGATTTCAAGTGCAAAATGCTCATTCCAACTGAAACATGCTGTAAATAAGATAAGATGCCAATGAGAGATAATGAGAGATTCTGCCGATATTGTACAAACAACATATTTCAGCTCCAAAGTGCTGCGCATAGCAGTGACACACACACACAAAAAAACACATCGTATTCCAAACTTGAAAAACATCAAACTAAGATAAACTAAGTAAAGTCGAGTGGAAGCAGCTTCTGACGTGTTTGGGGCCTGCCGCGAGGGGTCTCGCCTGGAGGATTGCTCAGCGTCAGGCCGGAAGTGGCGCACCAGCCGATCCATCCGAAGCCATGATGCAAAGGCCTCAGCATTTCGTGTCAAAATTCTGATGCGCTAGAGCAAACCACTGAGGCAGCCCTCCTTTGCATCACGGGACTTGTCGGCACTCAATGCTTTCTGGAAGTGCTTCGGCTTCAAGAGGGGAATACTTGGACATATAAATATGTGTATGGATGTGTATGGAAAGAGCTGAACGATTATGAGGGCTGAGCTGCCAGATACGGCAAATCTCGGCCACCCTGTTGTGGACTGGTATTGGTTGTGGCCATGGTTGCTCCGAGGATGGACCATTTGCGCTTGTCCTGAGTGTCCTATGAGTTGTCACCTGACATTCTNGGGCAGTACTAAAGGATTATGAGAGCTGAGGTGCCAGATACATGCTGAACGCGCTGAACGTGTGTAGTTGTTGCCGTTGTCTCTTGGGTTTGACGTGTCGAATCTCGGCAACCTTGTTGTGGACCGGTATTGGTTGTGGCCATGGTTGCTCCGAGGATGGACCATTTGCGCTTGTCCTGAGTGTCCTATGAGTTGTCACCTGACATTCTCGAATGGGCACGAAG
>BGPT01002076.1:40740-84603 GCA_003297045.1 Symbiodinium sp. clade C Y103 | reverse complement strand
GTAAGGCGGGAGGCGGGAGGCGGGAGGAGGCGGGAGGCGGGCGGACGGGCGACGGGTACACAACAAAAAACAACAACCCCACACAAAGATGTGGGGAATAAACACACATGATAGTGACACAGCACTCACCTCAATATATGGTGGCTGTTTCTAGATATCTCCGGTGGGAACACGAGTCACTGAGCAAGCAGTCATAATTTCATGATTCAAACCAATTGAGAAGCAGCCGGAAGGCTAGAACTTCTGCACTCAAAGTGAAGGGAAAATTGCTTGCTTTGGGCACAAAACGCAGATGTCCGTTGGGAGTGAGCTTCAACCGCCATCTGTCTGTGTCACTTTCCAGCCTTCAATCAAGAAATAGCCGCAACACAGCGCTTGGGAAGGTCATCTTCACCCCGAAATCAATGGTATTGTCGGTATGGAAATGTGAAGATATTTGAAGTGACATTGCGGTAGCAGCTTTCACAGCTGTGAGGGCAGTGATTTGTCAGCAAGGCCTGGCACTGTTTCTGCAATGAACACCACCGACATGCAATTTGCGGTCCCCGCGGTTACTAGTAAAGGACTACCTTGGTGTCACACTTCCAAACTGCCATGGTTGCTGCCCACAAGCCGAAGAACCCAAACAAGCTAGATGCTTGATCCAACCTGAATTGGGGGTTTCCTGTGAGGATACTTTTGACTTTGACCAATCAAGCAGACTGTGTTTGCACAAATGTTCGATGCTGAAAATCTCTCAGCCACAACTTATTTCCTTCTGCGGTTCAATGTGAATGTCAAGTCGGGACCAGTCTCAGCTTGCTGATCATCAAAGCATCGTTCCTAGGCAGGCTGCGATCCGCTTTGTCGGTAGTTGCCAATGCACATTTAGACTTCGTGAGAACACGCAAGAGCCGCGGTTGTGACAAACATAAAGTGGACCAGTTGCCCTCAAAGCCCTCTCAGTCTGAGGATGATTCCGGCGTCTTCCTATCGAAGGGCTCCATCAACAACTTTCCGAAAGATGTCTCCAAGACTCTTTTCTTCACAGCTCCTGAGCCGAAGAAGTTGAAATACCATTTCAGACCATATCTTTTGGTTGCGTGTTTGTGGGTCTTTTGACAGCAGATCAGAGACACGAGTTACCAGTATCCAGCGTTAACATAGTTCAAGAAACACAGGACAAGCAAAGTGGGTGCTTATGGTTCTCTTGTTGACACACTGGAAGCGAATGGAAATGGGGTACAGGCACTACAATTTGGGAATGTCTTTCTGACAACAAGGTCGGTGTCTCACCGCTTTTTGGCTTTCACTTCAGGAAAGTGTTTCACACCCGACCTTTGAAGGATCACAAGCTTCCAAGTTCACATCCACTTTGAAGCACCCAGGCATACTCCGCTCGGTCACCCCAAGAATTGAAGTCATGCTGGTCAGAGAGTCCCAAATTCTGACCTGGCCCACATCCCAAGAATTCAAAGCCACACTAAGTACAGGTGTCTAAACAAAGTCATCAGACATCACAGTCAGCTGACGAGCGACACAACGAAGCGACAGTGATACATTCGTTCAAAAATCAAGGATCCATAGCATGTTTCCCTTGCTTTAGCCACGAACTCAAAGTCTACCACCGAAAATGACCATGCTTCACTGGATAAAGAGTTGTTACCAACTTCCCAAGACCATGCTTCGCCATATTTTTTGCATCCTTGGCAGCTGGCCGTGTGCTGCGCTGCCGCCCCTGGAAGCACAGATCCACGAGAAGACAGTGCTCCTGCAAGACCTTGGGAGAGCCATGGAGGATCAACTGGAAATAGGTGGAGGTTTTGCAGTCCTTCGATCTGGTTTGCCCGGAGGAGAAGGGCCCGAAGGGCAAAAAAGACAATGGACTCAAATGACTCAAACAGACTTTTAACAATTTTCAAATGCAGTGCTGAGACTCCCATGAACTTTGAAGTTGAAGAATCTTGAGCTTTGAAGTTGAGGCCAGTTTGCATGTGTTGAAGCAAACAATCTAGCTCGGACATAAGAGGAGCACACACCGAGTAGCATGGTACGCTTTGATTTGCACGAGTCAGTACGCAGGAGATGTGGTCGGGAAAAGTATGTTGCAAAAACATGACCACGATACAATCTACAGACTTCGAGATACTGTCCTTGAACGTTTGGGTTTCGACTGGTGGTTCTGTGGGGAAGGCATGAAGAATCTTTCAATGCCATCGTTGCCGAGCCCACTTTTTTCCTTTCTCAACGCTTTGCCTATGGCTTTGCCAAAGATCATTCTGCTGTTCCGCACGCCAATGCGGCCGTTTGCCGTTCGGCAAGGCTTCGGAGAAAACGTGACATGGTGGTGGCACAGCAACCTGAGTTCTGGAAATGTTTTGGTCGTGGATCAATTGAGGTCATCTGTAGCTGTGGCCCAAGTTCCTGGAGAGGAAGGACTCCAGGAGGCCCAAAAGGCTGCCCAGCGACTGCAGGCAGTTCTTGAAGCGGCACAAGATCAAGGACAAGGATCACCTGATGTTTTGGAAACTTCCAAGTCCGATTTCACCCAGGAATTGTCAGAAGTGTCCAAGGTCTGTGGTGACCTTGAAGTCCATCTCTCAGCTCTGGACTACCCAAGGCTGGGAGATCGATACGAAGTCCATTTTCGACCTGCGCTGATTCGTCGCTTTGAGCATGTGGAAAGCGACCTTCTTGGTGAGGTCCGCGTGGGAAAGTCGGTGACCATCATCAAACATGGCACTGAAAGCCCAGGACGTGTCCAGATCTACACTGAAGATGCCTTGGTGATGCCAGGCTGGGCGTTGCATGGCGTTGCTGATGTTTTCATTTTTGGGCAAACGCACGCACTAGATGCTACGTCTTAACTCTATCTTTAAACTTACATCCGCGTTTCATGCTACGCTCTCAACTTTCTCTCTTACTGTCACACAGGGACCTGATGCTAGGCTCTTAATTGTCTCTCCCAACTTACACAGGCACTTGCTGCTTTGGTCTTACCTTTCTCTTTCAATTGACAGGCGCACTGCTCTTAACTTTCTCCAACTCACACAGGCACTTGATGCCACGCTCTCCACTTTCTCTTTCAACTTACAGACGCGCCGCTCTCAACTTTCTCTCAACTAATATGCACAAGTGCTTCTTGATGCAATGCTTTTTCTTTTCTCACATAACCCACACACACACACACACACGCGCTTGGTACTATGCTTCTTACTTTCGCACATCACCTACACACGCACTTGATGCTACGCTCTCAACATTCTCTCTATTGAAACTTTTTGGAAGATACACTTTTGACAATTGATGAAGATACTGTATTTTTTTCGCCTTAGCAAAAACAAAAAACATCATGTTTTCAATTTTGAGGCGCGTTTCCAGGGGTCGTGCATATAAAATGTTTGATTGCAGGAATACACTGGAGTATGTTGTTGTAAACGTCCTGCGTTTTACAACATTTTACTCTCTGAACCTGACAAGACCCTTTCGAAATGGTGAGTGCAGTCGCTCCACAGGCGCCGGTACGATTTGTTTTGGATGTTTTTGCAGGCTACATCTCCAATGAGATCAACGAGGTCTCGACTCCTGGCATTAGTGGCTGGATCTCCAGCACCACGTACAACGGCTCACGGCTTTTGATCCAACGAGACTTGAAAGAGACACCGGTCTTGGAGGCTGCACGTTCGGAGCTGGCAAGTGTGGTGCTGGGCACCTGTGAGTGGTTGCTTGGTCCCATCAGAAATTTGTTAAAGATAATTAAACCCATTGCTCTTTTAACTCTAAACATGGATGCTGCATTGGAATTTGTACTTGGGCTGCAGCTTCCATGTTTAGACTAGACTTTAAAGAAGTCTCCCTGGCCTCGGAGTATCTCGGAGGTTCCGACTCTTCCGACTTTCAGATAGTTCCAGCGGTTCCACCGCTGCGCTCCTACGGGCCAAGCAACGCCTGACAGCTGCAGCAGCCGCTTCACCACATCGTCGAGATCGTCCATTTGCAGAGCTTCAGTGCGTGGCCGTGAGATACCCCAAGCGTTCAGAGGCCTGGAAGATCTGGGAGCTGTGAAACACATTGAATCAGGGATGTTTTTTGCACGGGGATTTTACTTTGAGTAATGAAAAGATATGAAGAGTACAGTACTCAGAGTACATGCAAACGACATAGCCTACTGACTACAGTGTGGAACCTTCTGTCTCACCAGCAGTCAATGCTGCAGAGTTCTAATGGAAGAGATACTGTTCCTTACACAAGCAAGTTCAATGTTTCAAACACGAGCTGGAACTTCCTCACCAGTCGTCAGGGGCCCATCATTGTCACCTTGGGGATCCTTAGGGCTTTTTATACTGCCAAGTCTTGGAGAGTTTCCAGATGTTTCCAGTATGCTGTTGTCCTCTTTCCACAAAGTCTGACCGCTTTTGACAGTCAAAAGGAGCTGACAAAGATTGTAGTAACTGAAATACCTTGAACAGGCAGAATGACCGAAAAAGGATGACATGAGTTCAAGCATTTCACAATGACATGAATCATGACTCTGCCAATAGCTCCAATCATCTTGTACTCCAGATGCTCGTGCTGATCTTCACGCTGGTGACCCTGTTCTTTGGCTGTGTGCTTTTCGCGGCTTTGAGTGCGGCCTCTGCTTATTGAGGGCAAAAGAGATGGCGGCCATGGGACCGTGGGAGTGGGAGGGATGCAATCCAGCGCACATGCAACAGTCAACAAGATAAGGGCAAGAAGCAGATGGACAAAATAACATCAACAGACTGCATACTGCACAAATTTAGGAGGGACTTTGGAGAGTGTTAATTTGGAAAGGTTTGATTTGGAGATATTTGGAGATTCAGTTTCTGGACTTTAACAGAAATTATGACCATGCCGACAACTATTTAATCCACCAAACACCCACCAAGGCAACCAGCTTTGATCTGGGAGACCGGGAACCAGCACCAGAAGAGGGGAAGCGAGAGAACTTCCTAAAGCTTCACGAGATTGGAGGGAGGCGGATGGCTTTGGACATTGATTCTTTAGATGACTGGGGGCTTGGGGCAAGGCGAAGGAGAATGGATGCAGTGTGATGTGAGTTGGGCAGTTTACGGCCGTAAGGAATCCAAGTGGCGATCACAGTTCCACGTCTCATGGGATTCCGCTTACCATCAATTGCTTTGCTGCAAGTTCTTGTAGATACAAACAAGGTCACATGTAGAAAGAACATCAAAGAACTGCTGGTCGCATTACATCCATCAGGTCATTTCAAGCTTTCAGAGTTTTCTTCTAAAGCTGTGGCTCTTCCATGGATTTGCCCCATCCATTTGCTGTTTGGCAGGGACTGCAAGGTGGTGAAGTATCCAGAGATCCCAAACCTTACGCGGAAGTCACAGACCTACAGCATCTCCTTTCGCCCCAAACAGTCCACCGATTGGGAGGTGAACCAATTCGTTGTGCAGACGTGCCTTGAAACAAAGAATGTGATTGCGGATTGCGACGATGATTTTCAATAGAGCAGATAGAGCATATCAAGGTAGAGATGTTGTGACATTATGTCGCATAGCCAAGGTTGACTTGAAAACGGATCTCTTGGTTTCAACACATTTTGCCTAGATCTTTCATGCCGCATGTTGCCACATGTTTATGCTAAATTGATCTAAATTGGTGAGACCAGCAGTTTTCCAGATAATTTGTAGCTGCACCAAGGAAACGGGCAGGCACCGGTGCCGGTGTCCCAGCACCTTCCTATGCCTTGAGTTCCACCTACCAGGACAGAACAGCGTCAGTACAGACATTGCTTTGCCGGGCTGCGTCTGTTGGCAGCGCAATTAATGAATGAAGAAAATCGACTTTTGGTGTTCGAACTTTCGCGAAAATTCAATTCTGGGAAGACAGACTAAGACAGAAGTCTACATTGTTTTCGGAAAGTGGAAAGCATCGAAGGATATCGAAGGAAGTCACAAGCTTCGAAGAGATTTCTTGGAGAATGTCTGTCCTGAAACTCTTTGGACAGGTTTGAAAAGACAGACATCTGAAATGTAGCCAAAGGATTGTGTCAACCCGGCTGTCTCATACAAAACCTATCTATATATAATATATATATATATATATTCCTGCAGGACTTGTCAAAGCTGCGAAGTGCTGCGGAGCTTGAACATGCAAAGCCTGCCTGGACCCGCTACTTGAATGCAAAGGTCCGTGGGTCTGCTACATGTGTTGACAAGTAAACGGTCTGATCCAGTCTTATCCAGTCTCATCATATCTCATCAGTTTTTTTTCTTTCAGTGCTTGTTTTGCCTATGAACGGACTGGCTGATTCCTTCTGTCAAGAGCTACATATGTGCAACCAAGGACCTAAAGATGTCGCCAAGGCTCACC
This sequence comes from Symbiodinium sp. clade C Y103, assembly GCA_003297045.1. Lineage (NCBI taxonomy): Eukaryota > Dinophyceae > Suessiales > Symbiodiniaceae > Cladocopium > Cladocopium sp. clade C. Next base: position 78,261 of record BGPT01002076.1, on the reverse strand, counting down.
AACCGTCGATGATTTCCAGGTCTCTGAGTCAGGACACCTTCGCTGGTGAACACTCGGGCTTCAAGGCGGGGTGCTGCGTAGCCTCTATCTTCGATCTTTTATAGAAGTCATGAGGATATCTTAATTTACTCAAATTATTTAGCTTTATTTCATGTGATTGTCGCTTCGACGTTTTGAAAGGGGCGCTGAAATCCTTCAAAACATGTCACGTCCTCACAGTATCGTGTGGTATTCGTGTGGTATTCGTGTGGTATTCGTTGTGAAACAGACCAGTGCAGTGAGGCCATCGGTGATCGCTTTCTGCCTATTCACGAGCTCTCCGTGGACTTGGGCTCCAGAGACTTCTGGTCCGCGTCACAGCGGGGCAATGTGCGGATGCGAAGTGGGGCCCCCATTGGCCAATACAAAAAATGTATTTTCAATGATAAGAATGGATGGTTTGACATGCAAAATGATTAGTATTGTATAGCATTGTGTTTTGGGCATTGTAACAATAGTGGCTACTATAGTTAGTCCCCAAAAGAGTAGATGATTTGTATAATTTGTATAATACAAATCGTGAAAGCAAGCTTGTACAAACTAATGTTGCTCTTGGTTTCACAAGGAACAGGCAGACCAGAACCATTGAATTCCCTGAAGCTTTCAGAGTTGCAAGTTATAAGTTATACCTCCTCTGCCCCGGCGGTCCGGGGTTCAATCAATCCCGACCCGTGGTTTGGCTGCAGGTACAGCTATCACGGTATCATGTTATGGTTCCATTTGGTGTTTAGGCGGAGTCGAGCATCTTCATCTTCAACTTTTCTTCGTCCTCATTTGTATCTTCATTTTCACCTTCGTCTTCAGCTTCAATTTCCTCCTCCTCCTCCTCCTCCTCCTCATCACCGCGATCAGCACGATCAACATGATCAGCGCGATCAGCACGATCAGCACCATCATGATCATGATCACGATCATGATAATGATCTTCTTCTTGATCTTGATCTCACCATGATCATCATGATGATCATGATCATTATGATCTTCTTCTTGATCTTGATCACGATCATCATCTCGATCATCATGATCATCATCTCGATCATCTCGATCATCATGATCATCATGATCATCATCATGATCATCATCATGATCATCATCATGATCATCATCATGATCATCATCATGATCATCATCATGATCATCATCATGATCATGATCATGATCATGATCATCATCATCATCATCATCATCATCATCATCATGATCATGATCATGGTTTGCCCGGACGCTCGTTGGGAGTCCGTGCAAACCTCAGGGTCTTGCCGTAATGTTAGTAAAGCAATAGGATCCATCATCCCCAAATTTACCATAAATGGGTGGTACGTGGTATACTACACCATCAAATTATGGGGGGGGTTCATTATTGCTTTACTGACATGACTGGATGAGTGGGGATTTAAGGATCTATGATCACATATGTCAACACGGCTGGGGGTGAATGGCAACAGTAGGGGATTTCACCAACCATTGTGGGGTGTAATGGGGATATAATGGGATATACCACCAACTCAATAATCTGGATAAATGAGAATGGCTTCACCGCGACGTCACTCCAATGATGCTTGGTAGGGGTAAGTATCTCAAAGTAGCCTTGTTTTAGCTTCAACAGTTCAACAGCACAGGCAGGTTCCAGTGCCAGTGACCGTTCACATGGAAGGTCCAGGTCCATACTTCACTACCTGTGGCGAGGCCAAGGTTGCTGCCAAAGCAGCGCCTGGCTGGATCAATTGGAACCAGCTTGAAATAGTATTCCGAACCACACTCAAGGTGTTTTTTTCCACGTCACGAGGAGTTATTGAAATGGAAAACGAACTCAGAGACCTGGCTGTATTTGAGACAGGACCTGGATGCAAAGAGGAGCCTGTGGCTGGGGCATTGAATGCCCCTATCTGCTTCAGCGTGCTCCAACAAACGTGGTCACTCCCATAAGCACATTCAAATACACATACCATGCCGTATTTTCACATATGTTCTTTTTTTTTTTCAAGTAAACTGCTGCAAAAAATGTGGGATTTTCCTCTTCTTTTGGCTGGATCGATGTTTCTTGATAGCTCAGAATAGGACTCCAGAAATAGAAGGGAATATGATATGATTTCCTGAACATCCACAATATGCCGAAAGAGAACTCCGTGGGCCCACCCTGATACTATTGTGATCCCAAGTAGAGGCCACTAGAATCATTAGAATCGTGTCTCTTGATCGCATGTGCCATGATCAAAAAGTGGGTTTGTTTCCAGAAAAAGGGGATGTTAATCCCCCCAGATCCTGGCGGGATGACCATGACACTTTTTTTTTTTAACCATTTCCGTTTATGTGGCGTACATCATGTTTGTTTCTATTTATATAACGATGATTTGGGACTGGGACATATCTCTTTCAAGAAAAGAAGAAATACACTTCACATCATGTCACCAAGCTTTTTGTCAACGTCTCGTCCTTTTCACCCACCTGAAACTTGATGCGGTTAGGTTGAAGTGAGTGATGTTACATTGCACTGGTTAGGTTCCAAGTTCCCACAAGGGATCCTGGGCACTGTTGAGATCCAAGGCATCCGGGGTTTGGGCTGTGAATTACATTTTCCCCGCATTCCCAGAATTGGGTGATGGTACAATCTGTAGTTCCCAACAGAACCAACCCATTGATTGCCATCATTTATGTTGACTATGCCATTCTACCCCCCATTTATGTTGGATTATTGCTGGTTTGCATCCAGCTGTTTGATGATTCAAATCATTTCAAACCCAAAATCCAACCTCAAATCATTTCAAGTCCAAAATCCCACTGCTGACCTAAGTCCAACACCTGCTATGCCACCTGCTACTGCGACATGTTCGACTCTGTGACGTGCCCCACGAATTGCACCTGGTCTCAGGGGTCTCGAGGCATAGATTGGACATTTCAAGTTGGATACAATGCTATTCACATGAAGCCAGATATGTCCCCATGACATTTTCGGAAATTATTATTGCTATAGGCTATAAACATCTATAAACCCCCATTTTGATTTTTTAAGTTTTCTTCATTGTATGGCAGATCTCATACTTTGGACATGTCGGCCTTTGTTTTATGATAGGGTGTGTCTGAAAATGGAGGGAACCCCCCAATGCCCATTTGGCAGGGAAACTGATGAGGCACCCCGTATCAAAGAACGGACCAGTAGACGCCTCGTGAACATTTATTGAAGCTTGGGGACACAATTGAGCAACCCCCAAGTTTTTTTCCTCTTGTTCCTTCAATTCAGTGGTTTGCAGCGCTTCAATTTTTCTCATCCCCATCAAAAAGTTAGTGCAAAGAAATCCGTGATTACAGATGACAGAACCATTCCGAAAAGAATTTGGACGAAACAAACCTCCTGTTTAAAAACTCGACGGGAGTGTGCATGATATTTATATCTAGATCTTTATCTATCTGTCTGTCTGTCTGTCCGTCCGTCCGTCCGTCTGTCTATCTCTCTATCACTCTAATACTCTATCTCTCCATATATCTCTTGATCTCTTTCTCTCTCTCTCTCTCTATCTCCACTTCTATTTCTTTTTCTATTGCCTTTTCCTGTTCCTACCAGTATGCCTACCTCTACAGCTATGTCTATCTCTATTTCTATTTATGTCTCTATCTCTATGCCTGTCTCTATCTCTATTTCCATGTCTATTTCCATTTGTAGCTCTATGCCTGTATCTATGTATATTTCTTTTTCTACCTCTATCTCTATCTCTGTATCTACGTCTATCTTTTTCTCGATCTGCATCTGCATCCCCATCCCTACCTCTATCTCCATCTCCATCTGTCTCTGTTAATCGACCAACGTACCCATCCATCCGTCCGTCCATCCGTCCATCCGTCCATCCGTCCGTCCGTCCGTCCATCCGTCCATCCATGCATGCTACATACATACATACATACATACATCCATACATCCATATATCCATACATCCATACATCCATACATCCATACATCCATACATCCATACATCCATACATCCATACATCCATACATCCATACATCCATACATCCATACATCCATACATCCATACATCCATACATCCATACATGCATAGATACATAGATACATAGATACATAGATACATAGATAGATAGATAGATAGATAGATAGATAGATAGATAGATAGATAGATAGATAGATAGATAGATACAAAGAGACATAGATAGATAGATACATACATAGATAGATACAAAGAGACATAGATACATAGATACATCAGATAATACATTATAGATAATCATAGATACATTAGATACATAGAGGATACGATACACAGATACACATACATATAAAATCATAAACATGTATACACTTTCCGATGCAATGTATTTTGCCCCTGCCCAGGCATTGAGCTGCGCTGGGTCACCGACGGCGATGGGCGCCACAGCCCCGACAGCCGCTGGGGGGTCTTCGCCCTGGTTACGCCCGAGTCCAGGAGCACGTGCCTTGGAAGTGAAACATTGCCATCCACATCATTAATGGGGATATAATGGGGATGTGAAATGAACCTACAAAAATGGTGACTTAATGGATCGTAATGATAACCAATAGATCAACAATGGCTAATTAATGGATAATCAATGGGAATAATCTAATGGGGATATAACTGGTGAAACATATGGGGGATATTAAAAATGGTGATTTAACCAAACAAAATTGAGGATATAACCAATCAATGTGGGGGATTTATCCATAGATATGGGGATTTAGTGGCAATATCATGGTGATTTAATGCTGATTTAGTAACACAAAACTGTGGATTAACCAACCAAGATGGTGACTTAATGGGGATATCATGGGGATATGAAATCAAATAACAAAAATTGTGATTTAATCGGATACTCATGGATAGTAATGATAATCAATGGATAATGAATGGGAAAGTAGTGGAGATTCAGTGTAATGGTACTACATCCATAGAATGGGGAAACAATAATAACAATAGAATAGGAATAGAATGATCATACATCCATACGATGGGGACATAATAGGGATATCAATGGGCATATTGTGGGATATAATGGGGATATAACAACACTGTGGATTAGCCAACATGGGGATTTAATCAACATACATAGGGATATAATTCATGGGAATATATGGGTAAAATAGAATGATAACATGGGGATGAAATGGGGAGATCTTATAGCCATGGGGATATAATGGGAGGTATGTCAGCTATGTTCAGATTAGTGAATAAGCGAATTAATATATTTGGCCGGGTAGTAGGTTGGATGGAAAATATAACATGTTTTGGGTGAAGAAGGAAATTGTTGCAAGATGGTGTCAATGTGGTCAATATGGTTTTTGAAAGAAACGGAACGTGGGAGGTGTTTTTGAGTCCTATGGTTATGTTAACCAACCTAAACTGCACTTGGGTCTCAGAATTAGCATGACAGTCATTCGAACATATAACGACGCAAAATGAGTTGATCGGTGGTCTCAACAGAAAAACTGGGAGTTTGGTTAGTGTAGCCACTAAACACAAGGATGTTACCGTAACCAGCAACACATGGGGATATGACAAGAATTTCGGTATGACTGCGACAGTGTTGGTTGCCCAAAGTTCTAATTTTCTGAGAATAAACGTATATAGTATTATAGTTTGGTCAGAATTGGTTCGATAGTCCCAATATGTCCCAATAGTGGACTCACTACAGTAACTTCCAAAACATGCACACTAAACATCAAGCGTTCCCAAGCTCCCAAGCTGACCAGTTCAAGTTCTTTTCTGGGTCTCGTGGTACCTAAGAGTTCACCCCAGTCTAGTTCACCGCAGTCAGTAAGTGGCTTATGCCCCCAGTTAGATACAAGTGGCTTGGGGTTACTGTAGTGTAGCAATGCAGCAATATTTGGCTTTAGACCCACTCACTAACTGAGGTGAACCAGGCCCCACAGCTGGGATTTAGCCTCCTGGTGATGGCCATGATGGCGAAAATTGTGGGGAAAGCACTGGATTTGGTGTTTTCCCCATATAATACATGCTTGTTCGTTGCAAAAAAATATTCCATTCTATGACAAATCCCGACAAGAATTCCCATGAACATCGAATTTTTATAGGCCATTCAGAATGTGCTAGATATTTCTTGAACCTTCGTTCATTTCACAGGCCGAATTTTTTGTAATTCAACCGATAGCCCATGGACACTAGCAGGATTCCAGCGCGCGTGTCTGGAGGCCGGACGATTCGGTGATCGAAAGTCTGGCCGACAAATGGCTCTCGGCCACGCAAATGGCGCGAGGACCTGAGGCCCGGGCGAGAGTGGGAGATTTCCAGACTTTCACGAAGGTTCAAACATGGTTGAAAGGAAAAAACATATGGATGATTACCATGAAGATTGTGGTGAATATATGGAACATGTGGAAGTATCATGTGCATTTTGACCAACAAGAGGTTGGGATTTGCATCAACAATGGAGGTTGTTTGGCATCAAGAATGGGGATTGCGCATGTTTTGACGATCCTGAAATGGTGATAACATGTGATAACATTTCCACAGAAATGGGTGTTTCCTACGTCCTGGGTACCCGAAGTTGTGATCTAAATTACGGTCATTTTCTTCATGGGGAAACAAAGTTCGACTTTGGAGTTCCAAAGTAGTGAACTTTCCGAAGCAAACAGAGATGGTTAGTTAGACAACAAAGACATACAGTCATATAGTCATCCCCAAATAGATTGAAAAGTGAATCCCGTTACTCATTCAATGATGCTTTTCTTTTTCATCTATTTTGGGATGACTATCATTACCGTAATTTCTCCCAGTTTCAAGAGGCAGATCATCAAACAATTGGGGTACAATTGGTGCCGTTGTCATGCGAGTTGTCATATGCCCAAGGTTGCTGTTGGTTGTATCAATCATGTCGTTCTTCTACTACTACCTCCCAATTGTCACTACATACCTGTTATTCCATTCCCACCGACCCCCTAGGCGCCTGGTTGCTCGAATTCATAGAAGTGTTGCTCAACTCCCTACTTTCGCAAGTGAAATATATAGTGAAATACCAGTATCTTATGTAATTGATTTAGATTTCATCTAATTTCATGGTTGCGTCGCCAATACTTTGTTGCATCTTGCACTACTCCACTTCTTGGTGCAGCCCCACCTTAAACTCGACCTCTGAGACAACTGTTCTTTTTTTGGTATGTTTTCTGGTTCCAATACTGTTGGTCAACCCCAGATATACAGAACCTTCGTGAATTTCTTGCCCTTTTTTGTTGGTAATCAAACCACCATTAACATCCACTAGCCACTATTGTTGAGTCATATGGGTGTGTCTGAAAATGAGACCCTTAAAAATCCAAGTTTCTGATCATTATCCGATCTTTTCCATCTTTATGGCGATGACAATAAAAACTTATAGTAAAATCATGTAACATCCTCCATTTCCAAGTCCACATCGGCCTGAATACCCAACGCCCCAGTGTGGTGATTCCAAGTCGCGCAGGGCAATATCTCGGTGGAACCTGAAGATTGGGATGAGTCACGATTGAGGCCGACCTGGGACTGGCTCGCTCAAAACCAGCGACGTTGAACGGAAGGATTACAGACCAAACATGCCGATACGTTATATATTGTGAATATTCCGAATATTCTACTTGTAATTGCCGTTAATTGCCTAATTATAATCATTTAGAGTATCTAATGTATGAATATCTGAGACCAACCGAGAATCCTTGAGTATTCGATGGTTTTCTCCAGCCAAATTGTTTGAATCGGAACTCTGTTGCCGGGTGTCCACTCTGTCAACCGCAGGCAGTTGCCTCTGGCAGGAAAGATTTTTTTTCGCAGTCAACAACTAAGAATGGCCAGATTACAAGTTGAAGTACCATATTACAATCAAAAACAATCCACTGCCTGCAAGGTTTCAAAAATCACGACTAGGATTTTGATGAAGTACAGAATCCAACGGGAGCATGTCGCCTCAATGTCGTGTAAACCGCAAGAAGCATATGCTTCCAGAAGTCGCAACAATTCTGGAAAAGCTGCTGCTCTCCGATGCTCTCTGTTTTTTTCGTAATACCTTCAACATTTTCCCACTTCACCATGACTTTAATCAGACGGATATGGCTCAAAATTGTTGACCCCCAGAATTGGATGGTACTACAAAGACCAGCAATTTCTTGGTCCACTGGTACCTCGTTTTGAACCATATGGGCTTGTCTAAAAATTGGCCACTCCAAGACAACATACTTACTCATGCGAATCATGGTCAATCATCATTTTGCTAGCATAACATTTTCAAATCATCTTTCAGACAAACCCACATCATGTTGCTGGTTGTGGGTCGTCACTATATCCCCAGTAGGGTTGGTCTTATACCTCATATTTGGCCTAAATTCCATGTCATTTCCAGTAAAATCCCCGTTAACTGCTACCCTACATCCTACTATACTAAAATCCCCATTTCAGAGCAAGAAAATCACCATGTGATTTCTGGCATTCCGCCTTTTGTTTCTACATCAGGGCGCTGTGCGCCCGTCACGGCTGGCAATTTGAGTGGATGACGGAGGAGTCGAAGTCGGGGGAACGGGGGGAGGGATTCGGAGCTATGATGATCTATATGGGTATGGGTCCAAATTGGGTACCCCCAAAATTGGATGGTTAATACTTAGACTTAAATCTGTGGTCCCCCAGGTCTTTTATTTTGACCCATACCCATTCCCCATCAATGGGGAGCCAAGGAGTTAACTGGGGAGCAAGTTGGAGCTACGAATTGAGCTTCGCACATGAAAGATTCTTTCTGATTATATATATATATATATAGTTTTTTTTTTTTTTAAACATTTTATCCCTGGATGTTCAATGCATATTCTGTTTTAGCGCTTTGCTGATGTTTTTTTGTCAAGATGTCAAGTATGGACAACGTCTCAAGTCGCTGGGTAAATCCCCAACTTGGATATGACCTAAGGCTGAATGGTTGTCAATATGAAGTGAGAACCCATTGATTGGATTGGTTTGATTCCGCCTTGATATGCCATTTGTCTTGGCTAAATCCAGGTTTGCAATGGTTACATATATAAATTGTCAGTGGGGTTGACCAAATGCGCACTCTTCTGGTTGAAATTCCAGTTCTGTTGTTGAACCCATGTCTTATTGTTTATCTTAGTCTAATCCATAATATGCTTTCCATCATTATTGCTTAAGTCCAATTTGTTTGGCTGCGGTCAATCCTCGTTTTCCAATATGTTATCATATATCATGGTATGTTTTAAATATGTCCAAATCATTTTCCGCATTTTCCAATATGTTCCCAGCCTATAATTCTCCACATTTTTAGATCCTTTCCCATATGTTCCCTACATTAACAAATTTCTACATATTTTCCCTATCAGGATCGCAGGTGTTCTTCGCAAAATCCACCCTTTCCCTCGGCGGTTTCTTTGGCGCCAGGAAGGCGAGAAACGCCGCCGCATCGAGGGCGCCAACGACGCGCGGCGCGCTGCGGAGAGGGCCGCGAAGAAGGCGCGGGCCTTGCGCGGGCCTGGGGCGGGGGATTTGATCGGATTTTCGGGTCCCAGAAATGGGTGAAAGCATGAAATTTGTTGGAAATATGGAGATTTATCATGATTTATCCAACAAATATGAGGATTTACCCAGCAAAGATGGGGTTTTGTACTAGCGAAATTGGAATTTCACCAGCTTGAATAGGGATTTGACCAACAAATGTTGGAATCTAATAGAGTGAAATGTGATGGGATACGGGGTTGACATTACCAGGTGCAAGGGCCTAGCGGCGCTGCTGCTGGTGGAGCGGCCTGGTGGCGTTTGGATTCCGTGGTGAAGGCCTTTGCCTTTGCGGCTCGGTTTTTAGAAACCGTGGAGTTGAAAGTGGTACTCGTACGACCAGCAACAAAATGGTGGATTTAATCATTTATGAAATAACAGGTATCAACCAATAGTTAGTCTAATTAGACTGGAATATAATAGTATGTAATAATCATTATTAGTAGCTATCAACTATAATAGGATCTAATAGGTATCAACTAATGGTGGATATAATCATTCATGAACTAAAGGAATATATTATATATATAATTAATCAACTTATGGTATCTACTGACTAATGAGGATATTTATTAACTAATTAACCACAATTAGCCAATGTTTTTTTTTTTTTCTCAACCAATTGGTACAAACTAATGGTGAATGATAGGTATCAACTAAGGGGTATATATGATTACATTAATTGTGATTTTGCTAATTGGATTCAGCTTATGGCTTACCCTCTGGTCATTTCTTACATAGTCATGGCAGTTCGATGGCCCATCTGGTTCGATGATTTACCTATTCAGAGTGTTGACTTTCATTCTATGGTTCTATGGCAAATTACTAAATTACCAGAGGGAATGTGGTAAAAAGTTGGGGTTGAAATATGAAGATGATGGGTTTAGCCACCCAACAAAGGCAGACTTATCCAAGAAAATGTTTTTTTTTCTTTTAAAGCAAGCCAGCATTTGTATTTAACACGCCAGCATTTGTATTTAATGTGGTTGAACCAGGATAGATAGCATGAAATATGGTGGTTTCACCATGATGAACCAGCAAAGATAGGGACAATGATTGACCAGCAAAACATGGAGGTTTAACACACGCACATTGGGATTTGGCTGGCAAAGATGGTGGGCAACCCACTAACCCCCCTCAAACATGGTACTGGAAGACCAGACATGGTGGGTTTTACTTGCACAAATGCGACGGTTTAACCAAGTAAGATTGGATATGAACGAATATCCTGGTACCCTCTGGTAAACTAACATAGCCATTGAAAATGGTGATTTATAGTGGATTTTCCCATTAAACATGGTGATTTTCCATAGCTATGTTAGTTTACCAGAGGGTAACGATCAACAACTGTGGTTGTCACGGAGACTTCTATTTTCAAAACAGCAGTGGCTTGAAGCCATCAGGTCATCCGATGGGTACAGCCCCACTGAAATGCTGGAATTCAGATTGACCATGGATGGAGGATATCCTACTTTCAGTGAAACCCAGATGTATTCTTTGGATTTGTGGCTGGTGTTTTTCCACCGATTCTTGTCTGAAAATAGGTGTATGAATACTCCAAGTCACATTTTCTCATCACTTCCCGGAGGAAAAAATGGCTAGAAACTGTCCTGCTCGCATCGCCCATTTTGAGAGGAGCCCATATTGAGAAACATCCACACTTATTGGTTCACCACACTTAGTATGTGGTATATATATATATATAACCCCAATTATGTCTAACTAATGCCACCAACTAGGCTAATCCCACTTAGCCTACTGAAGTAAGTGGGGTGAACTAAGCCACAAACAGGCTTCGTGGGGTGAACTGCCATGATTCACAGGCCCTCTTGAGATGGCTAGATGACCACAGCCATAGCTTTGGCCCATTTCTGTTGTCAATTTCCACCATGTTGGTGGTTTGATTATCCAGTTGGTGAAATACATGGCGTTTGTTGATCAAACAATGTTTTCTTGTTGATAGTACCCCCTTTGCCGTTAACATCCTAATTTTTCTTGGTTGGAGGCTCACTTGTTTGTTGAATATTGTTAGCCTTTGTTGGATGGACCCTAATTTTCTTGGATACGCCAGACATTGATCGTTTATATTTTATTGTATGAACATGACCAGATTCTGTTCGTCCCCGGATCTGAACTTGACTCATATCAATTTTGCGGGGTGGTTTTCCCAGCTTTTGCTGGTGCCTCAAAAGTGGATGGTTGAAGCTCCAAAAACATTGACTAACCTTTAGTGGGTCGGTACATCCAAATGTGATCCAATGATAATCTAAGGGCAACAACACGCAGAAGCCCAAGATTCAGCCGCCGGGAACCACAGAATATTTCAGCACCATGATGGAGTTTGAAGCCCAACAATTGCGCTTTAAAGCACAAAGAACAGCCAGTTGGGTTGGAAAAAGAGAGGCTTGGGGGATGTGTTGTTCTTTTTATTTGAGGTTACCTGAGGGGTAATGGTGGCCTATATTTGTACAACGGAGACAGAGAGTTAGAGTTTTTTCAAAAAAGTTGGGAATGCCCAAAAATGGCGTGGCCCAGTCCCTTGACCGGATTTAATCAGAGGTTGGGGCCTCCGAAGGAGATTTCATGCAGCTTCTGGAATGAATATGATGGCATCCCAAACCCACATCTTTGTGTGCCCAAATTGCAATACAAAGATGGATACACGGCCCAGAAATGTCTTGCGGTTTCTGAAATTGCGGACCCCAGATGACACGACCGGCTGCAGGTTTCAAATAGCTTTGATTTCCATTCCCAATATGCAATGATGATCCCCAACGACTGTCAGAGGAATTTAACCGGGATGGCTTAATTATCATCAATCAGACAATTATCGATACTATCAATGAATCTCCCCATGGTAGCTACTTCTATGATCTGCGAAGTCGATCCTTAGTACTACCCAGCCATTTCACGGGTGGCTCAACCACCAATCAGAAAATCCACTCTGGATTAGATGACTCTAACACTGTTCTTTTCCGGTGATCTTAAACCAAGGCCTCCGAAGCCAAAGCACATGATGGGTGACAAAGTCACCCAAGAGGGAGCTGCCCCTTGGACCTGGGTTTAATCTAGATTGATAGCGGAGATTGAAGCATCATCCACATACAGAACCTGGCTGAATCCATACATTTTTGTTTGGTCTTGGTGCCAAAGGGCTCGACTGTACAAGTTTTCTTTGGCACAAATCTAAGCTCCTGCAGAACATTTAGCCACCCATTTTCCCACTGTTGTTGCTTAAGTTTGTTGTGTCATAGCGACTTTATTTCCAGTTTCGTTGCTGCTGCTCTTGCTGCAACGCAGTTGTGGGTGTCTCACCCTGCACCTTGCAACAGGATCCCTCAGTCGCACGAGTGAAACCACAGGCGACCAGCTGACCTGGGCGATGGTATGGAAATTCTTGGGAATCAAACATGACAATAGAACACGCTTCCCATTGATGATTTTCCCACTCAAACCCGACAATTTACAGGGGATTTCCGATCGCCATGTTTCAAAAACCAGAAGGTATTCTTGAGCAAAAATCATCGGAACCCAGGGAATTTGTTAGCCTTAGATATCGGGCTGTCCGGCATTTTTGCCCGAAAACCGGTTCTGTGAGTTCTGTTAGGGTCCGGAAAGCCATCCCCAAAAATTGTTTGGACTTGAAGGCATCTCAAAAAAAAAAACTCAAAGTGGACCACCTGGGGGCTCTGAACTATACCATCTGGTAATGTGACATTGAAAATCACAATTCTTCTACAAATGGAGGCTGCCTAAAATGGAGGTACCCCCAAATTATCCATTAATCATTTATAGATGGATTTTTTTTAAAATAAACCATCCAGCTCTTGGGGTATCCCCCATTTATGGAAATCCCCGAATTTTGGGCCATCTACACAAGTCAGAAATGTCCAAAGGATCAACGCGGCCCGTCACAGGACGTGAAACTCCAGTCCAAGCTGCGGTGATCCGTGGGTCCCAAAACAGGGGGACTTGGGATGGCCTCCTTGGTGCGATCCAAGGCATCTTCGGACGATCCATATCGGATTTAACATGATTTGGAGATGAGTCTAAATTTAAGCCCTATGGGACCACTCATTTTAGATATTTTTAGATTAACTATTTTAGTCTATGTTTGGTATTAACAATCCGATTTTAGGGGTATCTAATTTTGACCCATACCCATTTAACCATCAAACATGGGATTTTTATGTGGGATATATATAGATATATACATACATATATGGAACATCCGATATCAATGGATTGGGAAGGAAGATTCGAAGATTCTACAGGAGACCATCGTCTTTCTCAATTTGTTTTTTGGTGTTTGTCTGCCGCATTTCCAGCATTTCCTGTTCCAACAACTTGGCCCAGCAGTTCACGAAGATGGGACGTAACTTGGCATTTTTTAGTAACCTCTTTTCGCAGCCCCGAAATAGATTACACAAGTTGAAAGCCTGAAAATTATGAGGTAAAGATCATTTGCAACCTCTGGGAATACTGTTCTATCTATTTGCGGTTTGATCTTGAAGTCGGAACCAGCCAATTCCAGCTTCGGCTTGCAAGCCTCGGAGTTGTCATCCAGGTTACTAAGTGGATAATCACCAGATTTAAGCCACTTTAGAGTCGCCTATTTTTTGGGGTTATGCCTTATGCCTGGATATATATATATATAGCTATGGAAAATCACAATTTTTGATAGGAAAATCACCATAGATAATGTATAAATGGGCCATCTATACCATAGCTATGTAAGAAATAACCAGAGGGTATATGTCCACAGAATGTTGGATTTAATCACCACTGTCTGGATGCCTGGGTCCTGCACCCGAAACGTATTAGCAAAGAATGGCCATAGAGGTCTGGCGAGTTTTTCGGTGGCTGTAGATTTCCCTGCCCAGGCTGGTGGCTGGTTGAGAAAAGGATGATCTACAGAGGATATAACATGACTCAACCATGAAACATGGCATTATGGGAACATATATGGAAAATCCGATGTCATAAACCATCCATGTTCATAGCCCATAACTACAACGCACAACTCAGTAAGTCTGCTAGAGTATTGATCATATCTGACACGGTCCAAACATGGTTTGTTTTCCTATGTCAGGGGATGGTCATCAATTCCGTTTGTAGAGATTTATCTACCCATTATAAGGATTCCCATTACCATTGGATTTGCAACCCGGTTCCCAACATGTGACACAGCAAGCGGATTTTTGGAGCTTTGACAAGTTAAGACATGCCCCTATGGACAAGTAGCCTAGGAAATGATTATAGTAGCACTTCCTTCTGCAATCTTCTGCATCAGCATGAGCTTTTTGAAGCTCAGAGACAGGTGACGCTGAAGAAAGGGGTAGCACCTTGATTTGTCTTGGGATACCCGACTTTCAACCAACATACCATGTGGGATGTGTGGGAAAGCACAGCCAGCATCTAGACAGTTGCGGCTTGAATAAATATTTGAATATCGGCACCATGAAATAGCAACAGCTAGAAATATCCAAATTTGAGTGCTGGCCCCTACATATCCATTACACCACAATTTTTGTTCGCGAAGTCCCCGTTTTTTGGTTGATTAAAATCCATAATATCACTATTATAGCATATTATAGCATCTATTACTGTTCGTTACATCCCATTGTATCATATTGAATCCCCTATATGCCATTCATACATAGACAGGTTTGACCCATTCCGCCGCAGCAAAACCATCACTGAAGAACCTTAACGGCGCTACATTCAGTCAGGGCAGGTGCCGAGCCGTCGGAAATGTCGACGGATGGATGACCGAAAACAGGTCCCATCCATCTTTGGGGCGACACTAAAGCTTGCAACTTACCATTTATACTGGTGGTTAATATCCACTGTAATGACTACAGTACTATCTATTAGTTTGGATGAATAATGGGATTTAAATGGATTGCCCTCCAGTAAACTATACAACATAGCAATGGGAAACGGCCGATTTATGTAGATGTTTTACCTGTTAAAAACGTTTATTGTTTTGTTTGGTTACCCCCTGGTAATCCAACATGGCTAGCTGATGATTTTCCAATGCCACGTTTGATTGCCAGAGGGTATACTAAGCTAAGAATTCTCTTCCATCCATGAATGGAGTTTTGGCATTTTGAAAGATATGTTCTGATTGGTTCTGATTGTTTTATATTGTTTTCAAACATTTGTACATCTGTATATCTCCTCCCTATGGGATATACTGAGATGATAAATCAAGGCAGCAAGTATACAAAGTAGACTTTTGATTTTCATGGATTCTTATACAGAGACACATTCTATGGGGGAAACCACGTCTTCATTTTGAGAAGTACCTGGAGTGTTTTTCTCTCGATCTTTGGGGAATCAGCAGAAGTGCAGAGTAATCAGCAGTAATTTCATTGAGCTGAAACACTCACATCATCATGCGTGTCTGCTTTCTGCTTTATCAGCATTGTTTGCTGCATTGGCATTTTGTTGCATATTTGCTTTGTTTCGGCCACAGCATCTGCTGCTTTCTTCATGATTGTCATTTCTGAAACACGTGCAAAAGCTGCTAACACAAAGTGTACTACATACATTTATCGAATATTGTCAGTACATCTTTTGTGGAAGGAGATGAACTGAAGATACCCGTGATACATCAACATATTCCACGATCAGCCAGAACGAGAAGCTCAACAGCAAGTGAATTTCAACTTTCATGTGTTAAACCGACTGGCAAACCATGCCCCATTTACTCATGTGGGCATCAAAAACCATGGCAAAAACCATATCAAAAAGGTTCCTGATCATTCCATCTGGCATCCACATGATGGACCAGGGGGTCGCCCCCGCGCAGTAGGTGCATCCAATTCGTCTGGATAAATTATCATGATCTGAAATGACCTCACTGCAACATACTGAAATGATGATCAGTAGAGGTTAACTATCCCCAAATAGCCCAACATTTCAGGTTACTCATAATTTATCCAGAATTCATGTCAAATGTCGATGATGTCCGCGGTCGGCAAAGTCTCCCGATTCGCGCGGCGCCAAGACCGTCTAGGGACGGTGGGCCAAGACTGACAGGCCGTTGATCGGCCTTGCTCGGAACTGGGCCCCAGGAAATGTGCAACGTCCGGTTGCGTGTGGTTTGGTGGAAAACTGCAGATTTTCATGTTTTCAAGATGGAAAGTGAAATTTGAAGTTAGTTTGTATCCGAGATTTCTGGAATATAGTTGGTTCCTACCTGGAAGATCAAATCTGACTTTGATATATTTGAGTGGCGGGAGACTATCAGCCAGTCTTGGAGAGTCTTGGGTTTGGTGGGTGACAAATTGTCGGTTTATGGAGGTTTCTTGGAAAAATACCACGAGGGGAGGATCATCTTCAAGCGCTATATCTATTATTATGAGATTTATTTGTTCCCCACCCGAAATCAAACCTGGCAGTTGGAAATCCGCTATAAATGGAGGTTTTAGTGGGAAAGTTGCCTATAAATGGAGGATTTTCCATTTCCATGTTTGATTACCGAAGGGTAAATACGTTTTTCTTTGTTCCATGATTTTCTGTCCGTACCTTGCATTTGTTTCAGCCCAAGGACTTTCAACGCTGTTTCAGCATTGAAGCTTTTTCCTTTGTTGGTAAAACAATAATAAACCATCCCCCAAATCACCATAAATAGGTGGTATACACCATTCCCAAATGGGTGGTTTATTATTGTTTTACCCACATTAGTTGAGCAATGTTTTAACCAACACCGGTTGGTGGAAAATGAGTTCAGGGATAGTACTCACCAATGTGAAATGGGGATGGTCACAACCCATGAACGCGGAATGCCGTTCTCAGCCGAACACTGCTCAGTATCAACCCCATGGTGATCTCCATTTTGTTGGTTCATAATATCGCCTTGTTGTTGTTGAGAATACCAGAAAGTCTTCTATCAGTAGTTGCCCAACAAACACCACGATATGATTCTTATTGTCAACATCAAATACACATTTTTGAATTACTTAAATGCTTCTTCTTGCTGATAAACTCCCAATGTTTGTCGAAACTAAATCCCAATTCTTATTCCAAGCATTGGATGGAGAAGAAATCTGGCTTTTGAGAGGAAAGTGACATAACTGATGACAAAATGCAAGCAGTTTTCTGTACACATTCCCTGAAGACAACCCATTGACTTTGACTCATTTTGTTAAATCTTCATTTTATTTGTTGCCACTGAAATCACAATTTTTGCTGGTCAAACTCATCATTTTTGCGGATGAACTCACCAATGTTTGCCGGTGAAATCAGCGTTGCTGGTGACAGGCGGCTCATCGGCAGCTCAGAGAGGAGCCATTGATGCTTTGATCGAAAATACTCGACGATATCAAGCTGAGGAATGTTTTTTTTTCCACACAAAATGGAGCTAGAACATGCTAGGACTTGATATCATGGGTTTGTTTGAAGATGTGGTATACCGTATATATACCACCACCTTGAAATGTAGTAGCCATGTATAGGGAAACGCTGAATACAGATTTTCTTGGTACATAATATCATAAACTTTAGTTATGAAAACCCTAGTCAGAGTATTGCCAGTTGCCGGAATGGGGAATCCGCAGAAATCATTGGGTTTCACCACCAAGAAATGGAGCCTGGAAAAATCACCTAAACAATTAGAGTTTCAATCAGCAATCATTGGGTTTCACCGCCAACAAATGGGGGTGTGAGAAAGAAGTAGGATCTCAACATTCTCAATTAATTTTTCGAATTTAACATCAATTACCCTCTGGTAAACTAACATAGCTATGGACAATCACCATTTTTAATGGGAATATCAACTATAAATGGCAATTTTCAATAGCTATGTTAGTTTACCAGAGGGTAACATGTTCAAATTGGATTCAAGGACCCTGAGAGTTGATGATCCACGATGGAGAGGCTGAGCCAATAGTCAGATACGATGATTGCTGCATTGACAACTTGATATATTAAAAAAACCTGATAGATTGATATTTGACATTGAATGATCTATGATATATGATATATGATGATATGATATGATATGATACGATATGATATGATATATGATATCGGTACGATATCAGTATGATAAGACATGTGTCATAACGTGATAGCGTATCTTTGAATTTGCAGCATTGCAGTAGTTTTACAATGTTTTACAATTGTTTTCTATAATGAGAAGCATGTCCAGGAGTCCATGAGATTATGGAAGTCTACTGTCGTTCCGTCACATGTTTCGTGAGGTTTTTGATTCATTGGTCTCTTGGTGGGACCCGAAGTTCACGTTCCTCTTCGGACCGTTCCTGCCCTGAGGAACGCTCTGATGGACGTGTTTCCTCCGCTCACAGGCCATGTGGCCGGTAAGGGGGGGTTTCCATGATGGTATCCCAATAAATGGATGGTTTATTTCATGGAAAATCCATGAAAATCCTTTGAACATGGATGATTTGGGGGTACCCCCATTGAAATGGACACCTCCATGTAAGGACCATTCTTGGTGGCCAATCTATGATTTGGGAAAATCTGCCATATCCAATACAGTGCTTCGGATGCTTCAGTGTTCTTCAGTAAATGTGACAAGCCAGTGGCTCACGGGCCCCCCTTTCCTCGTGGTAGGTGGGCTGCTTGAGGACTTGGTAATTTGTCACATAGCTGTGGTATAGATGACCCATTTATGGATGACTTCTTTACCTATCAGACAGATAATGATTCTCCACAGCAAACATCAGCAACCTGTTGAATTACCAGAGTGTAAATGTTGAAGTGCCTCCAAGTATCAGTTGAAGTATTTTTGGCAAAGCCTCCTTAGCCTCCGGTTTCTCAGGACTTCTCAGGGGTAGAACATGGTAGAACAATAACTTCGAATCATTATGAACTCGGAGAATATGGGGATGTTATAGGTCATAGGTAAACTTGGCAAAACGCTCCAACTGTCATCAAACACTCATCGATTTTCCAGCGTTTTCCTCAGTTTTCATCCAATTTCCCAGGTGTTTTGAAGCAAATTTCAGGTGCAGTGCAGAAGATGTGTGGCGGCATGTCCAACATGCTGGATCGCTACCACGAGGTGGCCCAGGCCACTGGTGAAAATTCAGGCTCTGCCAAATTTACCCTCGCGGATTTTTTTTACATTTTATGATTATGGGATTTTAATGGGATTTTAATGTGATTTTTAATAGGATTTTATGGTGATTGATTATATACTGGGAATTACCCTCTGGTAATTTGTTCCAGTTTGCTATTGAAAATGGCCCATTTATAGATGATTTACCTCTAAAGATGGTGATTTTCCATGGTTATGTTGCTTTACCAGAGGGGAATCTGGGTAAACAAAAAAGCGACCTCACTGTCTTCTCAAAGCCTGGAATGGTGGTGGATGGATTTGGGGGATTATCCCAAGAGACGTATTTCAGGTTAGTGACGTGATTTACCCAAATGCTCAAGCATCAAGAAAGCAACAGACGACTCGTCTTATGAATCCAACAAATAACACATGCAGATAGCTAACCATTCCGAATGATCGTTAACCATTCATATTAATATATGTTATATACATTGATAACCATCAATTGTCAATATTCATTGTATTGGTTAAATTTGTCAATAGTGATGAATAATGGAATTGATATGGCTGTATATATGTATATATATAGATTACCGTCTGGTCATTTGTTACATACCTATGGAACATGGCAAAAAAAATTGCCCATTTAGTTCGATGGTGTACCCATTAAAAGTGGGGCGATGTTCTATAGTCATGTTGAATTACCAGACAGTATTCCCCGTTGATTGTGTTTGCGTTTCTCCATCACAAGGTTCTTCTGTAGGTTTTTTTGTGATTTCCAATTTGGGGTAGGCCCCCTGCGAATGGGAAGAATTGTTTTGTGTAGGCTCCATCTCCTCGTCGAGGTTAATGAATCGCTGTGCCACCGCATAGAAGAGTTCATAAAAGCGTGTCCACTTTGCTATCATTATTTTCTCTGTTTGACGGTTGTATCTCGTACCTGCATAAATTCGATGATCTCTCCTGATTCAGTTACAGCTTTCGCTGCTTGATCCGCAATTCATTTCCTAATTTCAGATACCGGTCATACCGGGAATTGGCATCATTTAAGGAGTGGGATTTAACAATAAATAAGATGATGAAAATTGCATTCAACCACGAAAAAGTTGGCACTTTTATCCCAAGTTCAAACAGAAGTGGGACAATCACACGGCTATTTTCCAAGCCGCAGGGCCCCGATCTGCAAGAATGGCTTGATTTCTCAGAATTGGTTGAAGGGACCGAATGAGAGGAAACCATGCAGAACCCTGCAAAATTGTGGATTTTGGGAGGACTGGAATACCATGATTTCCTGATGTTTCCGGATGTTTCGACTTTCCCAATCCAATCGCCAGGAGAAGAAGAAGCTCCACAACTTGGTCTTAGAGCTGAAAGGCAACATTCGCGTCTTCGTGCGTGTTCCTTGGTGGATCAGGAGCTCGGAGTTTCCAAAGATCTTCCGGGAAAATTGATGATTTTGCCATATGTGCCATGCTCACAAGATGGATTCTATAGCCACAGAAAAAGGGGATCGCCATCGATCCATTTTCATAGAGATTTATATATCCACTTTGTTTGGATTCCCATGGATGGATGACCATTTCTATGCACTTGTCTCGTCTCAAAAGTTGGATGAGACGATAGTAACGCCCAAACAGCAAAGTCACTTTTTGTGAACAAATCGTGGGATTTGACTCTTCCAGTGCGACTTCATACTATTTTATCAGAATTTCTACACTATTTCAGTGGGATTGTCCCTTTCTATCTGAGAGATCCTATGGGCCCAGCCGAGGTGCGGCCCATGGGTGACAAAGAAAAGGCCGCGGAGACCGCAGGTGCCCAAAGCCATGGTGGGGAACATTGGGGAACTGTGATCCAAAAAAAAAGGGCACATTGAACAGTGGTGGTTTAAACATTAAACTGGAAATGGTGATCTGATGTTTTGTTTTTTTTTGGTAGGTCTGCACAAGGATGCAATTCGGATACAAGTGCCCTCATGGGGATTGGTGCGGTTCCAGCATGGTAGAAAATCTCCACAAAGGCTCGCACAGGACCTACATCCTCCAACATGGTCTAAAAATGTTTGACCAGTCCATTGTGGGTTGAACGATGTTTGATTTGGTCTCATATGAAAAAGTGACACGTCATGACACGTTCATTTCTGTTTTGGTTATCAGGTTCAATGCAAAATTAACGCGCCCCTTTTGGATATCAGGGCCTTATTTTTTTCACAATCCCCTTTCATACCTGGTTTGGAGTCCAAAGACCCTGCTAGTCAAATAGTGCCGTATTCATGACGCCAAATCACATGGTCCACTGCAGTTCCTGTTCTAGGACAGTCATCTAGTGGGTTGACGCGGGAGTCCACAACTGGGGATGGCTGGATTGGGTTTCAAAGAAGAAAACATGCTTGATCTATTTATCTCAAAAACACGCTACGAACCCAACCTCCCACCCCGTTAAGACTCGCACACACAGACCAAAGGAAAAGAAGTGTAAATCGGTGAGATCTCGCTCCTTTACAGAAACTTGCGCTCATTTAAAGCGCTGCATTTAAATAGAAAATACAAACACTGCTGGAAGTGAAATATTCAGTCTTGGATCGTTTTGGCTGAAGCACTGGAGAACAAGAAATATGAATGCAACAACTTACAGGCGAAGATGCATATTTACTCTCCGGTAAGTGGGTTTTTTAGCTGGGCAGATCAAAAGGGGGAGTTTCCGGAGGGTAACCTTCCAAGTCTATCTTTGACACCTGGCTTGCGCTAGGCGAAGTGACAATCACCTTTGCGGAAGATGGAAAGGTGACACCATGGGAATGTGACCTTTTGATCTGGGGGCCCAGTTCGTGATGCATGCTGTTGGTTTTTTGTTGGCTGCTTGGTGGTTCACCGAAGTTAGATGGAATTGCAAGTGGGTCCAACATTGACCAGTCTAATCTGAGAACTCCATACTGCAAAAAGCTTGGCTAGCATTTATAACAGGTGAAATGGGTTGATGTTGAGCTATGTTGACTTTTCCGTCATTCTCTATCCAAAGACGCAAACTCCTCAGCATCCATCAAATTCGGAAGTACCATTTACCGAACGCATTTCCTCCATCAGGAAGACTCGCATATTTTTTCCTTCTCATAATTAGCAGTCTTTTTCATTGGTGATGACTGTACGGTAACTGACAGTCTTCATTTCCAAGTTTCGCTTGGATCAATTGCAAAAGCCAAAAATCCAATGGTTAGGCCGGAGCGAAGGCGATATGAGGGAGCTAAGGAGCTATGGGTATCCATCTTCCCTGTGAAATGAAGAGCTAAGGAGCTACTAAAGTTTCCCACCCACATCATGGTTCTGAGCCATTCTTCTGGGAATGAAGCAGCCCAGTTGAGAACATACGCAACAAACACCGACAGAAACAACACAAATGGCTTTGTCTCTTGTAAAATGTGGCAAACCATTGGTGATTTTTCGCCAATGGGATTGATTTTCAACATTTTTCAACTGTATATAAATGGAGGAATATAGCAACCCCCTACATACCCAGGTATCAAAAAAACTTAGCTTGGAAGGGTTAGCCATGCAAGACCCTCCAAATCAACACAGCTATGGAAAAGGACCGCCTCCAAGGCGAGAAGCATTTGCTCATGGGATTCTGAATCACCAATAAAAACAAACTAAAATTAGGCCTCTCAAACACTTCTGGTAGGAAGGTCACTTGAAAATTCAATATGTTGTCCATGTTGCTCTCATTTAACTTCGGGTGTGCAATCAAGGCTGCTCTTTGGTACTTTCACATAGGAAATAACTTTGAAATAACATGAAATATATAACCATCTTTAAAAGGACAATCATCTATAATTGGGCATTATTCCATAGCTATGTTAAATTACCAGAGGCTAATCCATGTTATATAATCCAATGAGCAAAACACTAGCAATAGATATGAACCACGAGTAATGAATGGATATTACTGCAACCCACCATTCTGGCTCGTCGCTTAAACGGCAAAAAACCTCGCAGGTATACAATCCATCTTAATCCAAATGGCAAAATCACTTGATATCATACAACTACTATTTCCATGGATAATCACCCTCCCAAATCTCGCAGGTGTCGGTCTACGATACCAATCAACAGCGTCGGAAGTGGTTTGACTTCGACAAGGTACATTCGCTGACCTCATGGGGATTCAAGCAACCATTTGTTGGTGGTTCAACCAAGAAATATGGCTGTGTTTGGTGATAGGGTACCCCCATGAAATGGCAATTTGACTGGGGCAAATGATGACCAACCATCAACTTTGGGGCTACCATATTTTTAGACCAACGCGTATGGTGATTTTTGATGGGAGAGATGTAACCAATGTTTTCAAACGTGACTGCTGGGAATTTCCCTTTGCAATGGCAGTGTTTATGGGAAGATCATCGAAGTAAATCAGGAATTTTCCATCCAACCATGTTTGACTACCGGAGGGTATGGATCAGAATTGGGGCACCGATGGACCCAATGTCCACGGCTGGTCATTATGAGGATCTGAAACCTTGCATGTCAAGCTTCATGTGGTGGGCTTGGTCCAGCATCACGATAGTAGAACGCCTTAGTCGGTTGGGTTAGGGCATGCACCTTCAAGACCTATATATAGGACCCCCCAAAAGATAAAACAAAACATGATAGAGATTGATAGAGCCATTGTCTTACCAGTAACATCTTGTAGTATTGTATATATAGATGTTACATATTGTTCCCTCAGATTTTTTCGCCAGGAGTTTCATTGTTTCCTGCATTTCAAACGCCTGGGGGTGCTAATATTGGAGGATCAGTGGTCCAGTGTCTCGAGGACAGCCATTCCCTTGTCATCAGTTTCCCCATCGAATTGGCCAACCTTTTGGGTTAAATTCCACCACCTTTGGACATGCGGTCTGGGGACCTCGCTGGTTAGCAGGATGGTTATTCATTGTCATTCTTGATTTTTCATGATTTCTCACTTTTTTGGGGTCCAACTCCCCTTTTTTGCTGCTACAGATTACATCATACTTTTATCGCCATGTTGAGGGTTGAAGCCTGAGTTTGCGAAGTTCACCTTCTAGTACCAGGTATGGACCACATTTTCCATTAACACCTCTGTTTTCGACATCTGAAAGAAGCAGCCCAAGCTGAGTGTGGTCATGCCCGTGCAGTCCATGATGGCATCCACTACTGCATGATACGCAGGCCCGACTTGCCCCTCTGGCAATCAAACAATATCAAACATGGCAATGGACAATCCCCACTGAAGCCTCTATATTTATATTTAGGGGGTTTTCAATTGGCACGTTTGATTACCAGAGGCCAGAGGGTACATTCTTCTGTGGAGTTTCCCTTCCGTTTATTTTTTTTAAGAAGTCCTCTTTTTACCGCGGGGTCGCCAATCTCTTCGGCATGGAAGAAGCGGAACTGGATGCAGAAAGTGTCTGGGGTATAGCAAGCCACAAGAAGATATTAGATATTACCGTAGTAGTGAGATCCTATGAAATGTTTAATAGCTGTGCGTTTAAGATGTTCTTTTTGTGTACTGGGGTCCCCACGTGAGGAATTATTTTGCGCACATCTGCCCTTCAAACTGGATGTTTGCCTCTCTACGACAAAACCCATTGGCATTGGGGCGACAGACGGGCACACCGGCCTCCATCTCCTTGTCAAACGAACATAAAGCATGGAAGATGCGCAGGGTTGCTGCACTGCAAAAGGAGAGCCGTAGAGGATCGCATAGCGGTTGTGTTTTTCTAACAGAGTTGGGGTCACAGCTGGAAATACCCCAAAAAAGGATGGTGGAATGCCCAAACGTGGTGACGCCGGCAATGGGCCGCCCAAGCCCGACGCTGCATCTCTCAAAATGTCCATGTTGTGGGCACAGCGCGTCAGCGAAGCAGCTGGCACCGCTGAAATACGCTTTGTCCTACTTCCCTGGATTTGTTGCTTCGCCGTTGGAGGTAGCAGCGGCGCAGAATCGTCTGCGAGCCGCCCACTGTGGAAAACGCTGCAAACTAATTACTGAAGAGCGCAACAAACTTCGGTGACGACAGGCCGGGCAGAGTAGAGTCTAAATTTGACTCATGTTCTGGCATGGGGGGTGGAAATTTGAGTTTTTTTGCCAAGCACGTTTTGGGAAAGCGCGCGCTCGCGGCATGATTTCTTCTTGAAATTTGACCAACAGGGCCGTTGCAACACGCTGTAACGCGTCGGAAATTTCCATGTGCTGCATGCAGCTTGGGCGTTCCAGTTTCTGTAATCCAGCTTGCGCCCGCCACCATCCGTTCGGACGCCCTGAGGCATTTCAACCCAACAGCACCCAGCAAGAAGTGTTCGAAGAGGCGCCGGTTCAGCACAGAGCATCACCCTGCTGGGTTGCATGTTGAATGGATGGCAGGCGATTTGCTGGATTGCAAGGAAAATGCATGAGTTGGACTTGCTTCCAGATATTGGTACATATTGTTTCAACTCAGGGCGACCTAAAACGATATCTGTTTCAACTTTGGTTGGTAGATCTTGTGGTTTGGGAGCACATTCTGTAACTATTCTGCTGCTGTATGGCAGGGTATGCTTTTCCCCGAGCATGATGAGCTAATTTGTTGGGCACCGGGATCTACATGTTGACCCAAAACCCATTTGTAAGTGAAAACATGGCATTCCCCCTCGCTTGCACAGGTAAAACCTTTAGCCACTTCAGTGCTCGATGGCTACAACGTCCCAACCCCATGTGGGTGGCAGGGGGTCCTCTCTGTGGCGGGATGGTTTGGGATGCACAGACCAACGGAGAAGTGAACCACAGCATAGGCAACTCAAACCACAAAAGCATGGACTTAACCAATTAAAAATTGGGATGAGGAATTTTGCGGCATCAATTCTTTCCCCGCCCTGCTGCTAATGGTGGTGAGCATGCCTGCAAACTTTGAGAAATATGTAGAATCAGATAAACACAGCAGAAGAGGTATTAACAAATCATGGTGATGTAAGAAAAATGTTGTTCAGTGGTTCCCTTTTGTTTGTGGTTTTGCACCCGTCAAGTGGGAATATGATTGTATTTGATTAGTTTGACTCACCAGTGTTGGAGGAGATGCGTGTTTCAATCAACTTGTTTGGTTGTTTCCTCAATTTGTTGATTCTGCGCCGGGATGATTAGAGCCCACTTGACGCATATTTTTTGGGGGAGAAGTGGATGGTATGGAGGTTCAACCACCAGCCTGTTGCATCTCAAAGTGACATGGTATACATGTTGTTTGTCTACCTGGTTGTTTTGTTGATGGCCTAAAAAGGTATAATTTTCACTTTTTTACCACAAGAGGTCAATGACGGTCAACGTTCTATTTTTTTTTCCTTCTTTTGTTATGGTGATATTTTGGGCTGAACTGGGATTTCATTTCTCACATTGACGCAAAGAGACGCAAAGATGAAACGGGGGAATACTACCATGCAGTTTTTTTTTTTTGGCCGTTCGTATGTCAGATTGCTTTGATAAGAGATACGGGTGCCCTGTTATTTTGTTGTTTCAAAATTAACCAGCAACCAGATTTTTTTTGTATCTATGGTGTGGTGGTTCGGAGGCAGCTAAGGAGCTATGGGCTATGGGTATACATATTCCCCAAAACTTGGCAAAGGAAGGAACTACAAATGGACGTTCCCAAGCACAGTATATATATATATATACGTCTACAACAGACACATGTATATAAGAAAGGCAAATTCAAATTTACTTTCCTGCGCAAAGATATAGAAGTTTTATTTTGCAAAAAAATAGTATATATATAATATATATATATATACATGTGTGTCTTCATACACGCACGCAAATACAAATCGATGAATATCAGTATATATGTATCTATTTATTTTGTATATCCACATACATTTACATACATTTACAATATAATATATATATATATACACATATATGATTACTATCACACATATGCCAGTATATCTCCCCCATGGCCCCATCCCCGGATCCCCACCTTCGCACCCCCGATACCTCCCCTCCAAGGTGTGCATCTTCGCGTATGGCCAGACGGGCAGCGGGAAGACCTTCACCATGACGGGCAGTGATGCCAACCCAGGTGGGGAGGAGGATTTTTTCACGGGTTTCTTGGGGATATCACCAAGAAAAATGATGATTTACCCTCTGGTGAACTAACATAGCTATTGAAAATGGCCATTTATAGTGGATTTTCCCATGAAAAATGGTGATTTTCCATAGCTATGTTAGTTTACTGGAGGGTAGTGGCATTTCAAATGGGATGTAACTTGTTCTTTGATCGTGATTTAGTGGGATTTAATGACCACTCCATTTGGGAATTTCATGGGGTTCACTATTGGGATCGTGTTTGTAGGGGAGTTCACCTCAACTGGTTCAGGCAGTTGATATTGAGATGTTACAACCGACTTGCGATTCCTTCTTTCAACCTTGAAGATCTGTTTTGTGGGGCAACACACCATCTAGTGTCAAGGACGTCTGAGGTTGGGATGATGACTGGTTGTTACTTCATTTTTTTGAAAGATGTCAATTTAGCTGCTGTGACTACTGAATCTGGTTGTGGGATGTTCAGAAAAGCATTTGGGCCACGTACCAGGTTTTCCAGTGGATGAGCAGTAATGTCAGCAATTATAGGGGTATGCTGTGGACGAGCTGGGATTTACATATCAACCAAGACAAAACGAGAGTTCACCGTAGTTCGCTTATCAGCTTGTGGATATCAAGAAAATTGCAACGCAAGCCGGTCGGTGGTTTCAGTTTACCAGCCAAACATGATAACTAATTACATGGGGATAGAAGCCGGAGTTATTGGTTGGTGGTTTCATCTATATACACCCTGCTGCTCTCTGCGCAATTGGCAGACTCGACAGTAGACCGCTAGAAGATGCTTGCACCGGCCACAATACCAAAATCACAAATGCCACGATTACTCAAACTCAGGAGGCGTCATTGTGATTGCTTTTCAACCCCCTAGAACTCGCAGGAAATCTCTTGGAGCGCCCTTTCTCGCTGGAGACTATGCCAAATTCTTTCTTTGGGGTATACGTGACGGTATGTGAATATGAAGCGTGTGAAAGCGTAGCCCCAGAGAAATTCAGTGTGCCCGCGCCCTGTGCGGTTTCGACCTCAACCTGTCATCCGCGAAGCCGATGCGAGAGGCAACGCTGAATTGTCAGCTTGCCGGCGCGCTTGCAATCCGCGCCCCCGCCATGAAGTCACCAGATCGACCGGGTCAAAGCATGGCAGCTCCTCCTCGGTCTCTTCAAAGCCCTCCGCTGCGGGCCCGACTGAAAACAGGCAACAGGGAAACTTGTTGCTTTCCAGGCATCGCAATACACGCATGGGGACCTAACATCCATGTCGGCCTGCAAACATGTTCCGGATCCAGGCAGAGACGGGGAGCGTGCCAAAGCAAAAGCCTGGCGCCCAGACATCGCTGCCAAGAAGGTGCTTGATCGGACCCCGGTGCACGACATCAAGGCGCGCTGTGTGCTGTTCACAAAGCCAATCTTTGAAAGCAAGCATGCATGGTATATACGTATACATATACACACACATGTGGTAACTGTTACTTGCTTGCAAATGCAACAGCACAAGGACGCAAGCAGATTTCTTGACTGATGATAGCCTTTGTGCTTCAAACTCTCTCTTTGCTGTCATGCAGGCGGCCGTCGCCGAAACCAACGGCCAGGATGAAATGACCTTACAAGCGGAGCTCACCTGCGTGGTTGAAGATCGGTACTACACGGCGGCGTGCTTGGGCACCAAGCGCTCTATCATCGCTGGTACGGGTGCCTTGGACGGCGAGATGGTCCAGCAGCGCTAAGACCCGCACTTGGAGTTTCGCCAGGGCTCGTGGTGTCTTTACGATCTTTACGCCCAGGCAGACCCCTTGTCCTGCTTGGAGGCTTGGCGACGTGGGGGAGGGTCGGTCGGCATGTGTCTTTTCTTCGCCCCGATGAAATGTTGTATAATCACCGACTTGTACGCATGGCTCTTTATATCTTTGTCTATCGCTCCCGCTTTGTGCCGCAGCTGCAGGACAAGCTGTGCTTCGTGAAGTGCAAGGGCAAGCCCTATACAAGCCCCATCGTTGTTTGGCGAAACCTTTTGAGCCCTTCGCACAGTGGCCTGGCCACGAGGCCTCTTCGGTGTTGCAAGTGCCCCGTGGTCAGACGAGTTTTGCGCGACGTGTTTGCAAAGGAAGTTGATGCTTCCACAAATGAAAAGATCAAAGCGCATTTTTTCTCGTTCTTTCGGTGGAATTTGCAACAGTATTGGAAGGACAAAAACATGCCAAGATACGTCGAAATTCTTCATGTTGAAGCAATTTGAAAACTCGAAAGATGGAGAGGGGGCTTGCAGCAGCAGTTCGCACATGAGTGCGGGTTTGGCATGGCACAGCGAGTTGCCAGCTGGTGGAAAGTGCGTACGTCCGCAGGAGGAGATGTTGTTCAAATCGATTGTCAACTGACGTGTGATGGCCAGGCCCTTGCAACACAAGAAGAGTTGGTGCGATTCTTTCTTGAAGCCTTACTTGGATGTTAACAGCTATCCTTTTCTCAAACGGCCGAAGTGGTTTCGCCGCTGTCTGAAACAGTTTTGGAGGCAGAGTGGGCAAAAGATTGCCATGGCCACTTGCAGGTGCATCAGTGAAATCGTACAGACTCACAAAGCACCAGTGTCCATTTGCTCAGATGAGGCTACTCTGCGATTGTCCGAAGGATTGCATTCGCTCCCAGAAGCAAAGGTCTGCCCAGGGATGCAGATTGTTGGCAATGCACCAAATGATGCTGCTTTTAGCACGGACAATGCTTAGGAGTTGACAAAAGGGCCTCGTTTTGCATCACAAGCAAAGCCGACGGTGGGAAACAGCGGAAACGGTGGTGGTTTCATTTGCGTTTGTCAGCACCCTTCAATTGAATGAAAATCCGCGGTGACTTTCATTCAGCAGTGGTGATGAATCCACCAATCAGGAAGGCCGGATGAATGCTTGGTAAAAAGAGTTGATATCGCACCAGCAACCACAGGAACTTCCTGGTGAATTGCTGGTGGTGGGCTCTTATCATTAGTTTGCCGGGGAAATCCGGGGAGTGGATATGAATTGGGCATGAACAATATGAACAAAAATAGAGGGTCACTTTAATATGGGGGTTTCTTATCACTTGCATATTTGGGAATGTCACCAGCTAGAATGTCTACGCAAGTTCCCAATGGTGGGTAAGCTTACTTCTGGGTGATTGGTTTCAGGCTGTTTCACGCATGGGGGAATGATCCCATGATACCCCATGGGACCACCAATAGACGATGAACAAAATTCTGCAGGGGTCAGGATTATCGCGGGATTGTTTGGATGTAGGTGTAGCGTGTGACTGTCAAGATAATTTTGGCCCACTGCCATTTGCCGGTATACATACTCTTGAGCCACCAAAACGCAGCAATTTGGGGTCGAACTGAACTTATGAACTGCAAATGTTGCACGTAGACTTGTACTGGCATGTGTCAATGATGCATAAAAATCGTATCACCCGTTTACCACTAGCATTGGGTCCATTTGTACAAGTGCGGTTGGTCTGACCAGCATCTGTACCTTTGAACCCCAAAATAACACAAAATACCAACGTGGTTGAAAAATGCCAAAATCACATCTCAGGGTGATATATGCATATATTTTATTAAAACTATACATGTGTTCGATTTTCATGAATAATTAGGTATGCATTGCTGCATTATGCATACCTATTTATATACGGTTTATGTGAGATATTGCGATTTTATTTGATATTGTATGATTCTATTTTATATGAATTTGCCTGAAAATAGGGTACCCCAAAATCCCATGGTGGATCATCATTTTCCCCATTAGCACTGCAATAATACCATTCTTGGGATATTATGAAACTCAAGAATCAAGGTACCCCGCCGACGGCGCTAGGCTTGAATACTCGGGTCTTGCGGGAACTTTTTCAAATCAGAGACCATCGAAAAGAGGTCTCCGGGGCCGGGAATGGCGAGGGGATGGGGTGAACATACGAGGGAAACGCATGGAATTATGAGATACCCTCTAGTTGTTTTCGTAGTTGTTTTCGTAGTTATAAAGACTTACATTTTTTGAATGGGGAAATCAGCAAAAAAATCATCGATAAATAGGCAATTTTACCATAGTTACTAGTAGGTTAAATAGCCAGAGTGGGTATATATTACAAAACCATCAGTGATTCGTGGACATGATGGGATTTAGCCAAGAAAACGTGGATATTCATCGATCATTCTTTTTTTTTTGGGTCAATGAGGTCAACCATGGTAAACCCTGGCTGCAATAAAGCATCCCCAACTTGTTCCCCAAATGGCGAAGAGGAGTTCTGCTGATGGCCACGTCAGAGTTTTTGAGCGGTTGAATGGGGATGATCGACTGCAGCAGATGTTCCAAGGATTATCGATTGACTTAATCTGAACCATTGGTTTGGTAGGATTTTAACTTTTCTTTTTTTTGGTGGGGTTGTGAAAAGTCCAATATGGGAGACCCCTCTCTTTTCAACAAGCAGTAGCGGCCTGGGAATTTTGGGCCGTGGATCCCCTGGATCCCGGGGCTTGATTCTTGAGGATGACGAGGAGATACGGCAAAAGATGAGGATACACAGCAGTAGTGGATTGCTGTGGTCATTTGTTTACTATGTTTGCAAATGGCCATTTACTGTGTTTCGATGATCAATCCCTGTCAAATGGGTGATTTTCCAGTTCGCAAACTGTTAGTTTGCCAAGATGGGTAAGCGACAACAGATATCTTAGGCAGCGCTGCAAAACTTGCTGGTGCTAAACAAAGGGAATTGGGAACGATCCAATCCAAAACAATTAGCAATCATCCCAAATAACAGTGGAAATACATGCGATCATAACCAGCTAAGAGTGGTTCATATCCATTTATGGCCTATGAATATGAGCCACTGTTA
The DNA here is from genome assembly GCA_003297045.1 of Symbiodinium sp. clade C Y103. NCBI lineage: Eukaryota > Dinophyceae > Suessiales > Symbiodiniaceae > Cladocopium > Cladocopium sp. clade C. The sequence goes on along the minus strand of BGPT01002076.1, from coordinate 45,759 downwards.
GTTGGGTATAATTATCTAATTTTTCTCCCATGAATTCCCTCATTCCTTACGTTCAAATCGCAGCAGAAAAATCGGCTCAGGAAGTTGAGATTAGCATCTCACTGTCGGCACTGGTGGCCCAGAGGAAGCAGCTTTTCACCAGATTCCACCAGCAAAACTGCTGACTTTTCACGAACACATGAAGATTTTTCACCGCCTAAAAATAAAAAGAACCAGCAAACTTCTGGAGGATATTGCCATTTTTTCCATTGAGGATATAACTGGGGATGTTTTGAACCAACGCGTATCATAACACGGGGATGGAGATATGTGATTATCAATGGGGATGTAATAGATGATTATCTACGATGATATTAGAGGCTTAGAGGTTTCTTAAAATGGAGGACCCCCCAAGCAAACTGCAAGTCGCAATTCGCAATGAACAGCATTTGGGCTCTAAGATCTAGCGGCTTGCCGACAGATGGGCTTTGATTTTGCCGCCAGCTGGCTGTGCTGCCTGGTGGTAGTGTATGTGGTGCTTTTGGCTCACCTGTAGCTGCAAAGATGTGAAATGCGGTGGGATAGTTGGATCCCAAGAAACAACTTCGAGGGCAGCTTGACGCTCTTTCGTTGCAGCATGTTCTGTTTAATCAATTTGGGGTTTTTGCAGTTGGCCAAAAGATCTATCCGCAAACCATGCTGTTTTCTTTCCGTCCCATGCATCCGTCACTTGACCAATATTTGTGCATTGAATGTGCAAATGACATTCCTTGCAGATGTATCCAAAGCACAGAGTACATTCACAACATGTGGTGATGAAATGTCCAGGAAGCTCATCATCGCCTTCGGGACCAGTTTGCTTGACCATGACACAATGAAGGCATTGAAGGTGAAGGTTAGTGTCTTTCATGAACCAAACGCATCCAAAGTTGTGTCACGCACTCGCTTCCGATTCCACATGCACTTGACGGTACTTGCAGCCAGAAGACTCCTTGACACAATGGCTGAATTGGGACAAACACGTGTCGTGTTGAAATGGAAAACCAAGGCCATTTGGGATGGAACCCTGAATATGCAAGTGAACATGACTATGATTGCTGCCCTCCTCAGGCTGAGTTTCTTTCCGGTCATGCTTGGACGAGACATGAGACTGATGCATAAGGCAAAGCAGTGCTGTAATGTCACAGTGGACCAACTTCAGCTTGAACCACCAAGTCCGTTTGTCATGCTGCAGCTTATCGAAGAAATTTCTGGAGGAACAGGCTCCAAAGAGACACAGAGGACATGGATTCGGAATTCTCTTGCGGCCACATTGCTTGAGCAAGGCTTTGCCGTAGAGTGGGTTGCTGCGACAACAGAAACGTTACTGAACACCGTAGCAACCAAGACTGCGCTGCGCGTCATGAACTTGCCTCCGGGAAAGCAGAGAATTGACTCCTTGCTGAAACTTGGTGAAGACTGCTCGCTGAAACCGCCAGCAAAAGTAGTCCAAGCAGCCTCCAAGACTGCACAGAAAGCCAACCAACAGCCGCGGAAAAAACTTGCTGCGCATATTGACCCCTCAGAGTATCAAATCGAGCCAGGTCTCTTTTTGATGCAGAACCATGAACCAGCACAGCAAACATCTGACATCCGCAATAAAGGATGTGGAGTCATCCTGATGAATGTCGAAGTAGCCATGCCGTGGATCCGAGAAGGACAAGTCATTTCAGCAGACGAACTTGCCATTGTCATCCCAGGCAAACATGTCTTTCAGACCACCCCAAAATGTGAAGAGATGCACATCCAAATACCAACTCACGCCCGTGATCATCCAGGCTACGCTGGTGCAATTGGGGGAAAAATGTGAAGACTCAGACACCCAAGCAACCAGACATTGATGAACATGCTTGCTCCACCATTGCCATCACGCTTTGGAAAGAAGACTGGAAGCCAGAAGAATGGACGTTCATTGTTGACAAGCCATTTGCATTTGTTCGTCAACAGCTTGCTTCTCAGCGTTTTGAAGACCTCCTCATTGCCACACGGGGCAAATCGCTAAGGCATGATAGACAACCTTCCAGTAGCCAACAGGCATCCTCAGTGCAAATTCATGCCACGTTGGCCAAGGAGAAGCTCCAACCCTTGCTGGTAATCTCAGGCTTCAACCGCATGTGGGTGACTCCGAAATGCCAGTCAGGCAGACTTGATGTCTCATGGCGTATCATTTGGGTAGAGGGTACATGGGCACACTTGAACTCCCAGGCGTCCAAAACACCGGCAGTGCTGGATTGGTGCGTAGTAAATCATCTTCTGCATGGCGCTTCTCTGCTGATGACTGCGATGCCGCTTGGAAAGCGCTTTTTCCGGAGAAACCTGTTCCAGCTGCGCATGACACCACCAAGTTGTTTCAGATTCAATCCCTGCCGTGCGGCTGTGCATCCGAAATGCCCACCAAGTGGAGTGACACAGTGAACTGGGCGCTCAAGCCCTTCAAAGCGCTAGGACCAGATTCATGGCTAGTTGGCTCTCAAGCAAAGCCTGCAGCGGAATTCCTGACCTTTAATGGTCGTGCTGCTTTGGTCAAACACATTCCACCACAGGACACACTGAAACCAAATCCCATCATTGCTGGTCCGCTTCCTGCAAAAGTGGACAAGAAGTCAGTTCCCAACACTGGCAATGGAGGACCTTCGCGATTTGATCCTTAGGCCAAAGCTGCACAGACAAAAAGGTTGCCACCAGGTCTTACAAAAGACACTCCGGGACCTTCTGAGACGCGCCTGCAGGAACAAGAGGTCAAGATTGATACTCAGAATCAGAAATAGCAGCCATGGAACAAGCCATAGAACAGTTTCGCTGATACCAAATCACGCTTTGAGCAGGTGCAACAGCGAGAGCAACAAGGTGCATGCTGCGATCCAGACAGTCAAACATGATTTGGAACATGCCTTTCAGCAGGCTGTTGGGCAACAATCCACACAGTTGAATGGGACGTTACAAGATCTCCGCTCACTGCTTCAAGCTTCCAAACCCAGGCATGGCAGGTCAGCGGATGAAAGCGAGATGGGTGATTGATTTCTCAGCCAAGCACCAAGTGAAGGAAAATTAGGGGTATTTTCACATGCTACAGTTTGCCAATTTCGACTGAAGTCAGGGAGAGCCTTGACACAATACCTTCGGAGAGATTAGATCTCTCCCTCAGATTGTCTTCTCATTTCGTGCCTCTACCTTGGTAGCCATAGCATCTGTGCATCTGATTGTAAAGTTTATTTGCTGCCAACCGAGCTGAGTAGAAGCGAGCAGCGCTTCTCCTTCATGTCATCTCCTGCCATTTTGGCCAACATGTCAGTGAGTAATGCCAGGTTGTATTCACAGAAGTCCCAATATTTGCTGCGTATGAAACTTATATGTTTTGACTGCTACAAAGGAAATTTGCTCCCTCAGGTAAATCATTCCAAACAAATCAGTCACAACCCTATGCTTGCGACATGCATTGGTGAGGCTGCCAGCCCAGGCCCCAGGCTGACGCTGAAACGCCAGCATGCCTCTCAAGCAGTGGTAGCCCTCCTCAATCCCACTGCTATTCGGAATAAACATGAAGAATTTCAACAGTTTATTCAGACTCACCATGTCAACGTCTTCTGTTGTGCAGAAACTACCGCTACCAAGGTCCTATCAAATTCACAAAATGGGATTGTCGTCAATTTGGTCCACACCTGTGATGCGCCAGAGAGAGAAAGTCTCCAACCAACCAAGCCTACGTGGCAGGCAGGTGGTGCTTCAATACACTCAGCGTGGCCAACACGGGGTGGTTTGAGTTCGCAAATCCAACATTCCATGGCACCAGATCGCATAGGCATAGTGCTTGCTGTCATTCAGCTTGGTGGGTTATGCATCCAGATAATCACAATCTTTGGATATACTGGCGGAAACTCTTGGCATAAAGAAGCGACCAATAATCTTTTTGCCGTTGCCGTTCAAAAAGCTGAGATGATCGATTTACATGTTCATTTTCTTGGTGACTTTATCATATGGATATTCATCGCTTGGACCTTTACGACTATCTAGAAAGCAAAGGATATCTTTCCATCCAAAAACTACATGAAACTAAGTATGCCTATCCCATAACTTTAGCTGCAAAATTCCCACAACACCCGACACAGGTATCCGTGTGGACAAACAAGGGCTGTTTGATGCCCATGATCCAGTCATTCTTGCTTTTGATATTCCACCAACGCCACTTTTTGACACCAAAATTTCTTCACCCGAAAACTTGGATTGACCTTCCTATTGATGCCCGTGATCTTGAAATGCCTTGAACAAGCCTCAAGTTTTACGTTCCAAGATGCCTGTCTCAAAGATCCCGAAGAATGGGCCAAACTTGCCGAAATGACAGTTGATCATGCTATACGACTTGAACAAAACTTTGCCATTGCGCAGAAGGAGCTTTCGACACTGCGAGCCCAGATTGCTGATGCCTTGGTAGGAGAAACGGTTCATTCCATGAGTAGTAGCATCTTTTTGCATTGTGCCTCGAACAAAGACTTTGACCCACACCACAAAACTTTGATAATGGCAGTTCGAGCTGCGCGGCTTTTTTTTTTGTTTCAAGCTACACCAGATGTCCAGGCAAGTCGGCCACACCCGTGACCATTGTTGGCATAACTTCGGGACCTGCTAGTGCCTTGCGGAAGTTCGTGCAGCGTATAGGTTTAAAAGTTTCTTCAGCCAGCCATATACAGATGACAGCTTTTCGAACATGCCCTGAGGATCCGATATTGAAAAAAATCAATCCTGATCAATCCTGATCAATAATATTGAACTTGATTTTTTCAATCGTCAGGATTGATTTTTTCAANTCAATCCTGATCAATCCTGATCAATAATATTGAACTTGATTTTTTCAATCGTCAGGATTGATTTTTTCAATCGTGGGGATTGATTGGGATTGAAAAAAAGTTCAATATTTTTGACCAATATTGATCAATATCATGATCAATATCAAGACCAATATCAGGATCAATACCGATCAATATCATGATCAATATCAAGATAAAC
>BGPT01002076.1:2023-40483 GCA_003297045.1 Symbiodinium sp. clade C Y103 | reverse complement strand
AAGGGTGGTGCCAGAAGGTCTTCTGTGCCACTAGTCCCCCTGAAATCTTTGCAGAAGGTCGTCGACCAAGCTGTCGAGAGGAAGGGGTCCCTGGCTTTCCAGATGGGTGACTATTACCCAAAAAAGGTGGGCACAGCTGTCAGTGCAGCAGGAACCCATGACAACGCCGAACATCCCTGAAAGTTTTGCAACATCTCATCTGGTGAGATCATGGAATCCTGGCTGGGCAGCTGAAGCAATGCATCATGAAATATGGTCATTCCCACAATGAAAGTGAATGGAAGAATGACTTGTCGGCAGGCAGGATTGCCAGCCAAATGGTGCACATGCACGCTGAAGAGGGAGGAGCAAAACTAAGGCAGTGCTTGCTCCAAGCCACAGGAGCCCAGAGGCAAACCATCATGGAACTGGTGGATTTGCAACCTGCTTACAAGAAAGCGAGGCTATTCTCCAGACTACGCTTACAGTGAGGAACTTAAGCAACGACGTAGTGCCAACTGAGGGTGCGTCGGAGGAACAAAAGGACAGGCGCTGCGGTGAGCAGCCTTGATTGCTGGGGCTCCTCGCAGCATTGCGGAGCATCAAACAGATGAGGCTGCACCTGTTGCACTGCGTCGCACGCAGCGCAGGCGTTGCAGCAGACAGATGAGGCTGCGCCTGCCACTGCAGCACGCGCAGCGCAGGCTGGCTCAGCGTCAGGAAGCAAAAAGAAATAAAAGTCAAGAAAGAAAAAGAAAAGTCGAAGACAAGTGCAAAAAAAAGAAAAAGAAAGATACCAGACGCCGCAAGCAGCGCCAAGACGACTCATGACAAGAGCGTGGCAGGACTCCTATACCCCGCCGGGGCGGAGTCCAAGCCCGCCGCCAGACAAGCGGCCGGCCAGCGAGTCAGAGATAGCTTGGAAAGCTGGGCAAGGGGCCAGCCCAGGTCCTCACGTGCTTCAAGCGCCCGTCCACCGCCCACACGCGGCGACGCACAGCATCCACGCAACGACCAGCAGCCTCCACCACGCAATGAGCGTGGCGAGGACAGAGATGGCAGAGCGTCAAGCCCTGGGACAAACATTGGCAATGCCAACGCGCTCCGCACACCAGGGCATCCTCCAGAATGCTTATCCGCCCAGGGGCGAGGCGAAGCCACAGAGCCTTGCCAATGGTGCGGACACAAGTTGGCCGCAAAGGATTGGTGGGCAAAAGGGCAACACTCTTGGCATTGCAACGGGTGGTGGAGGGGGAGGTGGAATGAGCGGTGCTGGGATGATTAAGCCTCCCCCTACCGCCAGATGCTATCTTTTGTTTAAAGAAGATACGTCATGCAATGGCTACCCCTTGGATTATGTAATGGGCGCCACTAAACTGCAGTGGCAGCAGCTACTTGTCACAATCTTGCTTGGCAAGCGCTGCTGACAAGCTAGCTGCTGTAGTTAGCATTGAAGCATGCAACAGACATGCGCATAACCCGTGCTGCGTGCAGGAAAAGAGAAGTGTGAGTCTCACAGGTGTTGGCNTAGCATTGAAGCATGCAACAGACATGCGCATAACCCGTGCTGCGTGCAGGAAAAGAGAAGTGTGAGTCTCACAGGTGTTGGCATGGAAACGTTTGGCCCCAAAAAAGTTGATTTTCAAAAAAAAAGTCGAAATGAAAAAATTATGGCTTTTTTGACGATCGAACCTCGTTTCGTGCGTGAAGGGTTCATCCAGCACAGTTGAAATCGCAATTTTACCTCAGTTTTTGACGATCGAACCTCGTTTCGTNTTCATCCAGCACAGTTGAAATCGCAATTTTACCTCAGTTTTTGACGATCGAACCTCGTTTCGTGCGAGAGGGTTGACGTTTCGTGACGCCTCGTCGGCATTGCCCGCGGCCTAAAGAGAGAAAGAAGAAGAAGGAGAGAGTGAAAAGGGAGAGAGAGAGAGAGGAGAGAGACAGAGAGAGAGAGAGAGAGAGGGAGAGAGAGAATGTGAAGATGTGAAGATGTGAAGATGTGAAGATGTGCAGATGTAGATGTGAGGATGTGAAGACGTGAAGNNNAAGATGTGAAGATGTGAAGATGTGAAGATGTGAAGATGTGAAGATGTGAAGATGTAAAGATGTGAAGATGTGAGGATGTGAAGACGTGAAGATGTGAGGGTGTGAAGATGTGAAGATGTGAGGATGTGAGGATGTGAAGATGTGAAGATGTGAAGATGTGAAGATGTGAAGATGTGAGGATGTGAGGATATGAAGATGTNTATGAAGATGTGAGGATGTGAAGATGTGAAGATGTGAAGATGTATGACAGACCTTCACAGTTAGAAGAACCCTTCGCTCAGACGCTCTCGGGAAAAAACAATTCCAATTGCAAACAAACATGCACATGCAAGCACCTCACGCCCCAATGCCATCAGTGATCCATCGACGTTGTCGACTCCAACGCCTTCTTTTTTTCACAAACGTTTGCTCTATTTCATGTCTATGTGAGAACACATCCCACGACCTCGTGCCGATGCACGTTGCAGCTGTTCTGTCATCCATCGCAANAACGTTTGCTCTATTTCATGTCTATGTGAGAACACATCCCACGACCTCGTGCCGATGCACGTTGCAGCTGTTCTGTCATCCATCGCAACAAAACCGAAATTTGTATAATGTTCTTTTCTCGTGCTCGGACAGTTCCGGCTACAACAAGAAAAGAATACCTAAACCTAAACATATGGTTGAAGATGATGAACAAAACAGCGAACAACAGTGCATGAAACTCACCAATGATGTCTACTACAGAGACACGATCCTACTTCAAAAGGGTGATCTCCTTGAGCCCCAAAAACATGTAAATATCTTCAAACGCCTGACATATCTTCAAAAAAGTGATCTCATTCTCATCCTCATGATCAAAATCCACCCCATCTTCACTCTCATCTTCATCCTCATCCTCCTTCTCATCTTCATTCTCATCTGCATCTTCATCCTTATGATCAAAATCTTCCCCAACCTCAACTTCATCCTCATCTTCATCCTCAGCCTCACCCTCCTCCTCAACTTCATCCTCCTCTTCATCCTCATCTTCATCCTCATCCTCGACTTCAACCTCATCTTCATCCTCATCTTCATCCTCATCTTCATCCTNCCTCCTCCTCAACTTCATCCTCCTCTTCATCCTCATCTTCATCCTCATCCTCGACTTCAACCTCATCTTCATCCTCATCTTCATCCTCATCTTCATCCTCATCGTCAACTTCACCCTCGTCTTCATCCTCATCCTCAACTTCATCCCCATCTTCATCCTCGTCCTCATCCTCATTTCAATCTCATCCTCATCCTCATCCGCATAATCAAAAATCATCCTCAACCTCAACTTCATCCTCATCTTCATCCTCACCGTCATCCTCATCCACAGTTTTAGAGTCACACGCAGACCCTTTTGCACACAGACGCTTTTACACNCTCAACCTCAACTTCATCCTCATCTTCATCCTCACCGTCATCCTCATCCACAGTTTTAGAGTCACACGCAGACCCTTTTGCACACAGACGCTTTTACACCCAAATGCTTTTACACACAGACCCTTTTACACACAGCTGCTTTTTCACACAAATGCTTTTACACACAGACCCTTTTGCACACAGCTGCTTTTACAAACAAACCCTTTTACAAAGACGCTCTTACACACAGACCCTTTTACACACAGACGCTTTTACACACAGACGCTTTTACACACAGAAGCTTTTACACACAGACCGAAAATGTGTGTCTGGCTTTTACACACAGAAGCTTTTACACACAGACCCTTTTACACACAGACCCTTTTACACACAGACCCTTTTACACACAAGCCCTTTTACACACAAACCCTTTTACACACAAACCCTTTCACGCACAGACCCTGTTGCACGCAGACGCTTTTACACACAGACGCTTTTACACACAGACCCTGTCACACACAAACACCTTTACACACAGACGCTTTTACACACACACCCTTTTACACACAGACGCTTTTACACATACACGCTTTTACACACACACGCTTTTAGCCACAGACGCTTTTACACAAAGACGCTTTTACACACAGACGCTTTTACACACAAACCCTTTTACACACAGACCCTTTTACACACAAACCCTTTCACACACAGACCCTGTTGCACGCATACGCTTTTACACACAGACGCTTTTACACACAGACCCTGTCACACACAAACACTTTTACACAGTCTGCGAAAATGTGTGACACCCTTTTACACACAGACCCTTTTACACACAGACCCTTTTACACACAGACCCTTTTACACACCAGCACTTTTACACACTAGCCCTTTTTTTACAGACTAGCCCTTTTACAAACAGACGCTTTTACACATACACGCTTTTACACACACACGCTTTTACACACAGACCCTTTTACACAAAGACACTTACCCTTCTTTACGATGTGAAGATGTGAAGATGTAAAGATGTGGAGATGTGAGGATGTAAAGACGTGAAGATGTGAGGATGTGAAGATGTGAAGATGTGAAGATGTGAAGATCACTTCTACACTCCTACACTTCTACACTTCTACACTTCTACACTTCATGTGAAGATGTGAGGATGTGAAGATGTGAAGATGTGAAGATGTGAAGATGTCAAGATGTGAAGATGTGAGGATGTGAAGACGTGAAGATGTGAGGATGTATGACAGACCTTCACAGTTAGAAGAACCCTTCGCTCAGACGCTCTCGGGAAAAAAGGTCCCAGTTCATTTGGGAGTTCACAATGCAAAAAAATGGCCCTTCCCAACCAATTCATGGTCCAAAGATGTCCAAAAGGCTAGAAATCTACAGTTCTTCGGGCCCGTTTCTGGGAATCCAAGAAGGGCTCAGAGTGAAGAGTGGATGATCCCCTCTTACGATCCCAGAGGTCGGCGGAGTACAGCACCGGTTGCTTGTAGACCTGGCTAAAGGGGATATATTTTGGACAGGTTCATGAGGAGTTATTTAGAGAAGGCTTTCCATCTTGGATACCCCTTTGGTGGACTTACCATTCAGTCTTTCTAGTTTGAACTGTCCTCAAGTAGATGAATATAGAATTTTCAAATATTACCATTGTAGTGAGGGTTACTGTGAATTTTCCACAGTCTATCTACGCCACGATGGCTATGTTTATAGATTATATACTCATGATACCTATTACCCTTGTCCTATTATGCTTAGTGTATTCAATTTACACTCAATACGTCTCCATATCGCTGCAGACCTTGGCAGGTCTTGAACCTCCTGAGTAACGCAGAAAGTGGTTTGCTGGCGATGAAGACGAAGAGCTTCAAGTATCAAATGTACTATGGCGAGCTGCTGGGCTTTGGCGCCGTCTCCTTTTTTTGGGGCGGGTTCACTGACAAAAGCGAAGTGGACAATAACCACGTGGAGATGATTTACCCATGGAAACACGAGGATGTTCCATAGTTATGTTCGTTTATTGGAGGGTACCCTGCTAAATGTGGCAGTGCCTTTTGGGCTTGAAAGTACTAGTGAGGAAGCCACAAAAAGCCTTTCGGTGTCATCAAAAATCAGATAAATAGTTGGGAAAACCCTGAATCAAAATAGAGGCTTGTTCATGGAAGAATCATTGAACTGTAGAGAAGTTTTTCCAGCAAACCACGTTTGATTGCCCGGAGGAGAATTAAATCTGAGCCAACTCAAAATACTCAAAATATCTAATTTAAAACTTGGATTTGCATGTATTCATATAAATTCACAAGAAGTTGCGGATAAGACTCATCCAAACTCGGATTTGCGGCGAATCAATTGGTGACTGTTGTGACTCAAGTGTTTGATTGCCCCAGTTTGTTGGTAGCAGATGGGGGCATATTCATGCATATTCATGCTATCAATTGCTATCATCCTGACCGACAAGAAATGGTCCCTCAGAGAAGGTTGATATGTGGAATGATTTGGGTGCAAACTGCTACTGAAGTATGATGTACTCACTACTGCCATCACTACGGGACCCAGAGGGGATTTCTTTACGATGTCCCTGCCATATAACATCTCCATATCACATACATTCACATACATTCACATATTGACTAATCAATATCTCCACGAATATCTCCACATGTCGACCCTCGTATCGTCTCGTATCTGTCGGATGTCATCGCAGTTTTTGTTGGCCGTCCAAGGCCCAACTCTGCAAGTCTTGAGTTGGGGCAGCTCAGTTGCTGGAACTGGGCCACAGGGAGCGTAGCATCATCAAATTATCAGCATTACGGCCACTGTAACGGCCATTTGTCTAGAGGTTTTCTTTGATGAAACAATGGAAAATATATGAAAATATGATACCAAGAAATTGATTTGAAGGATTTTTGAGGTATGCCCAAGTTTTGAACAAGCAGTTCTTTCAGAGTTGTTGCGGTGTATTCCCCCCCCACTAACCACCTTTACAACCGAACGTAGACATTTCGGCAGCATGTATAAAGATATACATGAACGCGGAATCTAATCGGAGAGTTGAATGCTGAAAAAGAGTGGTTTGAATTAAGATTGAATATGTCCCTACTATCCCTAGAAGTGGGAGTTCGTCTATAGCTTTGGATATCTGATGAGTTCAATCATTTCAAAATGCCTGGTGTCGTGATTTCGCTCGCCACCCTCGGGGTTCAATCCTGTTGGGGTTTGATCTCCTGGTCCCCAGGTGAATAAGTGTTTATAGCATCGTCGGATTGGTTAAAGATGTTTAAAGATGTTTTGTAGAAACTCTTCACCGGAAACCATGTTTTTTTTCCAGTGAAGACAGGGGTTTCCTGAAAAGATGGTGGTTTGAGGTCAATCTTGCCTGATGAGAGCAATCTCACGCCTCTCGGCTATCCAAAACCTGGCAAACAGCCTGGATGGCGCATTTGCGACGGGAAAACGGTGATGAACCTGTGGATTCAATGGTGAATTGATCAAAGATACTTAACCATAGTTCTTATATATATATATATACATGTAGTTCTTACATATATGGATATATTACATAGAGAAATATGTTTCTTATGTTCAACTCTAGAAATGGCATGACGATCCCAACTGAAGCAGGGTGGCAAAAAAAATGCATGCCTTTGGATGACAACTTGGCAGGGCGTCCATTTTTATCGTGGATTTTGTTGTTCCCCCAAGGTGTTTGATCTATGATTCAGAGATCCTTGATTTAGTTGAAGGGGAAAATCCGCAGAAACCCCTATACTTAGGGTTGCAAACTATGGTTTCAGTATGGTTCAGCTTCAACCATCAACTTTTTCCTAAATCCAACCATTCATGAAAACGACAATGGAAGCGGAAAGCCTCCGCATTGCTTTGTGCCTTTCTTGGCCAGGTTTAGCCAAGAAGGATCAATTTGGATCATTTGGATACATTCTGATTCAGGTTAGTACCATACTTTGATGGCATTCGCTCATTACAACTATAGCCCAATGTCATCCAGTACACTGCAAGCGTAACCCCCTGTTCTTGATCAAATTCCAATTGCATCACTATTATTGTTGGCTAAACAGTCAGTTGCCAAACCAATAGAATAGGGCTGTTTCGGAGAGAAAGGACATACCACCGAGACATCATTTTAATATATGAAACATGGTGATAAACCACGACAAACCATGAATTTTGGTGGTTTTCCCCTTAAGGGGGCATTAAATTTGGTTGTTTTTTCCCCTAGAGATTCAGTCAAACATTTTCAGCAGTCTCGGGAGGTCCATCGATGCCATGTACAACTTTGGCTCGGGGCAATGGCATGAAACGCTTCGCTTCGCTGACCCCATCTTTGGCTCAACGGAGGCCATGGTTACCAGCAACTCGTTGGCGTGTCAGCATAGGGGGGTTATACGAGGTGGTTTATTGGGGATATTCTTACAGCCCACAATAGGAATATTTTCCAACCAACCAATTTGATGGGATGATGTTATTGCTGGTGAAACCCGCCAATATAACGTGCCCATGTTTCAATCATCACGAAACGGATGTTGATCCGGAACTTCCCATTGCCATGTTTGAATACTGAAAGGCAGCTTGACATGAGTTTGCAATTCTACAAGAAAGTAGATACTTGCCTGCAATCTTGCTACACATGTCCATACACGTACCTCTTTGAGAGTAGATGTGACTGTCAACCCTCCAACTGCATAGTTTTAAGCCTGGCATATAGGCTTCTGTGCACACACCAAACAAAAACGGATATGCTTTGAGGTACTTCAACATGACTTTTTGTATGATATTTCACAATTCTATCATCATTCTGACATAAATTCTATCATCTTCTGTATATGTCTAGACTATTCTAGGCTCATTTTTAGTCTATGACCACGCATAGGTGAGATGTTCAAATATGGAAGCTTTTTGTGGCTTTGGAACTTCTCCGATGTTTCCATCTTGAAGATGTATCGCTTTGTGCCGGGTTCACATTCATATAAAAATATTTGACGGATATTACATGATCAGATGTGATCAGACCATTTTGGTTCAATATCTCAGGAGGAATCAAATGAAAATCTTCCTTGATCGTCCAGAAAACCGGAGAAAAAGACACAGAGAAACCGGCTGGCAAAAAGTCAGACGGTGAAAAGACAGAAGTGCAAAAGACCAAAAGTCTTGGCGACATTCTCGGCAACGGCGAAGACTTGGAGTGAGAAATCCACGGGCAGTTCCTTTCTGAGTTATCCTCAGATCCGATTTTGATTCGTATTGGATGAAATCTGGCTATAGCTAAACTCAATGTTTATATTCTGTAATCGAAGAGACTTCCTAACATCATACCCTCAGACACTAAACGACAAACGACACTAAACTACTAATCGACACTAAACGACACCAAATGACAATAAACGACACTAAACGACACTTATCCCAATTAACGTCGACTAAACTAGGGTTCCATAAACGGGCTCGAGCTATGAAAATTCTTTGACCTATCCGAACTCAGATTTTCCTCGCGTCGGTGCCATCAGCAAATGTCATGCTACCCTCTGATGATACATATAGCTATGGATATGATCACCTTTTTTAATAGGAAAATCAACTACTGTGTAAATGGCAATGTTCAATAGCAAACTGTTTGTTTACGGGATGGCATCTCCAATTACTGTAACCCATGGGTATGTTATCTTTAGCGATTGGGGCCATGTGACCTTTCGGGTATCATCCAGATCGTTCGAACATCTCCCATTTTGTTGGATGATTTTCCCAGCGATTACCCTCTGGTAAACTAACATAGCTATTGAAAATGGCCATTTATAGTGGGTTTTCCCATTAAGAATGGTGATTTTCCATAGTTATGTTAGTTTACCAGAGGGTAACCAGATATGTATGTTCTATTATTGCTATTATATGTTTGATTACTAAAGGGTATACATGTAGTCGGCAATATCCAGTTTCACGATCCTGTTCTTCTTTTGGGAGGCCAACAACCCGTGAGAAAAAAAACATGTCGTATAAATTACGGTTTTCTTGGTTGCTACTAGGTGGTGCCCCCGGTCACATATGTTAGTTGGTTTATCGTGACTAGGTTTTTTCATCACCATAAAGCCAACACAGAGTCTAGTGATGTTATGTTATGTTTACTTTGCCAAGAAACAGAGACACCTAGGCGAGAACGATATCTTAAAATGGAATTACCTACCCAACTGCAAGTTCTTACGCTCAAAAAGTCGGGATACAAAGAGATTCTCATGATCTTCATCTTCCGGATCACCTTCACGGCCTTCACGACACCAGGATTCCAAGGATATCGTCATTTCAAACATTGAATCACCGTCCGTTGCGCCTAGTGATTTCAATTCTATGTTGCTTTCTGGAATCCTTTTTTTGATCTTGTTTTGTTGGTTGGTCTCCACCTTTTGTTGGCTATATAGGCTATATATTATATATATATATATCACGACTTATCATGCTATACCGACGATTGTGTTGCTTCGATCTCCAAGTTGTGCTGCTTACTCGCCAGTGAACGGACATAGTGTGTTTGTATATATATATATATATGAGTACCACCCTAGAAAATGATCTGCACATGGTGAATTTGCTATATCTGTGTGACTACTTGTGATTCACTAGATGCTGTAAAACTCAAATTCACAAAGTGCCATGAAACTCGCTTCACCTCGCTTCACCAAGGATATCTGTCGCAATTTGGCCATGTGCCCAGCGACGATTCTGCTGCCTGCATCGCTGCAGGCTGATCACTGGGTCGAGCAATAGCCTCTGTAGCAGGAATTAGTGGAAGTGGTACTTGATCCCAAGGTGTCGTGAATCCCGAAGCTTGGGATTACGATCATGAATATATTAATTGCCATATTTTGTGCTTATTTCCCAAACATATTAACATATTCTTTAATATTCAAGTTGAACCAGTCCAATTCGTATCTCCACTAAGGCCAGTAGATGCGGCACAATCCTGGTGGGATGAGATGGAAACAAAGTCTTCCAGGTATTGCTTACTAAGTCTATGAGAACTACCCTAAACCATCCTAAACCTAGGATTTGGATAATATGTTTGTAGACATATTTAGTTTCTATATTCATTTTAAGCAGTCCCCGAAGATTCCTCCAAGTACGGGTGTGATACTGTATGTTCCCCAGTCGGTCCAGCTAAAGTTTCCAAGTTCCGTGGGTTCACACTGCCGGCCCGGAGATCGAGCTACAAGGAATTGCAACATTGCAACAAGCTAGTGGACCCCCAGTTGCAAGTTGTTTTATGACCCCCACTAAGTCTAGATATACCTTAAGCCCCATAATTATAGGCCTTAACAATTTTGACTGGCTCATGAGGCTCATAAGCTTATTTAAGTGATATGTTTCACCTTGGTTGCAGGAGGTATAATATGTTGTAATCCCATTTATCAGTATCAGTGTTAAGGACCTGTTAAGCCCCAGTTATTGGAGTGATGTTCACCAACTTGGCTGACACCCAGTGATGTGAACGTTGAGTTAGATTCACCCCATGAATCAACCCCCATGAATTTTATGTGAACTCTTGGATTTATGACTGATTTAGTATACTTTAGTAAAGCATTTCCCATAAACCAAACAGTTCACCAAGTGAACAAAGTCAACTTAGCGATTTCATTGATGGAGCCTCGCCTTGCAGGTGTGTCTTTGGCATATTCACTGCAGAAGTATGGACGATCGCTTGTTGGCCTTAACCCTTCTGAACGACGAGTAGAGATTCGGAGATCTTTGGGTGTCTTGCTTCAAAGATTCAAGACGAATATTGTAGAACATGTTCACAAGTGAAAGTATGTCCAAAAAATGAGGGGTACAACACCAGCCACAAGGGTGACATCATGGGGATATGAATCATGCGATACATCACAAACCTCATATGAGGTTTGGGTGTGGCTGAAAATGGTTCGTGTACCTGGAGTCATAGCCAATGAAATAGGGATTTTGTGATGATGAAGCAGTGGACTTTCAAGTCCATTTGAGAGTGTTTCTCAAAGTTAGGGACCTCAAAACCAATGGCTCATTTGCGAAAGATCAACCAACAACTTACATGAGAACTTGGGGTTCCGCATGACTTAAGAAAGCCAAACAATATTACAGTATGGATCAGGATGGAAATATGTGGACCTGGAATTTATGTAAGGGGAATGGTATATCTTTTTTTTTCCACCATGTTTACCACTATTATCCATCCTATTATCAGGTTACCAGGGGTTATCATTTGCTCACCATCTTTCCCATTATATTTCCCATGATTGCATATATATATATATATATGCATGTTTGATAGTATTTAATCATCATTATTGCATGTATATATATATATATATATTGATAGAATATTTTATAATATCAGCAATTGTAGTTTGTTTTATACCCCGTTTGTTCCAGGTTCCTTGTGGGTTCTCAGTGGGATCACACAGGACAGTTGAACGACGAGACCTTCTTTGGGCGGATTCGTTTTGACCGAAACAACCAGAAGCTCGGTGGTCCCAAGCACCACTGCGGGGGGAGAGGTGGTCAAATTTGGGAATGGTTTGTTGTTGTGGATGTTAAAATAAATAGAAATATGTGTGATTTCTGATTTTTTTTAGGGGGGAATGAGTTCACGGTAGGGTGAGTGACAAATGAGCAGTGCCCCAGGCCCTTTGTTGTCAGCCGCCCTGCTACTGCTTAGTTTCACACCATTGCAAACATCTGTAATCCCCATCAATCAACCATCATTTAGGTATGACTACCTTACTACTGAAGGTTCATAGCTCAATGCCAATGCTGCTGTTGTAAAAGCCAAATTGGTGAGGCTTACAAACATCGCAATGGGATCCAAGTCCTTCGGTACTTAACCCCCAAAATCATCCAAAATCGTCATACCATGGCATACCTTACTGCCTCGGAAAGCACTTGGGTCTTTAGGGCACGATATGGCATGATACATTGCATGTACATATAACATTGTAAAACTTATACAACCCTTTCATGCCCAGGATTTGGGATGATTTGGGATGATTTGTATTGCTCCCTGCAGCCATCTGCAGCCTGCAGGAACGTTGGCCGCTTGCCCGTCAGCTGGCAGTTGGCAGAGGATGGGGTGCATAGGCGGGTCTGAAATTGTTGGGCTGGGAGGTGAAATTCGGGAGAATACAGCTACTAGCACTCCCCAAACAATTGAAAAACGGTGATAGTATGAAAATGTCACGGGTAAAACGGGAGACATCTGTGTTTCATGAGATTTCCAACAGTGATTTACCACTATTTCACAGTAGGATTTGACATGATTGAACTTTTTTTGTGGGGGGAGGTCGGTACAGTTTATAGTTTCAGTGGGTGGCAACTAGTTCCTAGTTCGCAAACGGGCGATGGAGAATCTGGATTCTGCCACAAAATCCCCCCTTTTTGCAGGCGCCTGAAGGCGATGGGGTTGGTTGTTGGCACTGGTTACCCTCCAGTAATCTAACATGGCTTGCTGGAAAATCCCTGATTTATAATTTTTGTTCCCCCCAAAAAAAAACACTACTTATAGTGGATTTCCAATTGCCATGTTTGATTACCAGAAGGTATAATGGCTATTCAGTAGTTTGGCTAGGCGGTGTCCATATTCCATCAGTTGCCCTATTTTGCAGGGAGCAGTGAAGAGAGCTAATAGGTGGGGTCACAATGGGGACTTAACCAACGATATGGCGATATGGGGATATCACGGGCTTTCTCATCTGGATACATTGACCAGGTGATGGAAGTCATCTGGAATTATGAGAATTATGGTGAATATATGAGGTAATCATGAATCAGGTTGGGGAAATTCTGGATTGGATAGATCCATTTTTTCAGAGAGATCTGTGTATATTGGTAGGGTACTATCCCAAGTTGGCTGTCAAGGCTGTCATCGTTAGCAAAAAGGCAGCCGGTTCGCCGACGTTTTGGAGCTATTGTGGACTTGCAGTGGATAAAAAACGATGTTAAAACAAGGTTTTGGTGAAGTTGATGCTAAGGTATGCTAAGATCATAAACATATTAGTATAATCTAACAATAATTAATGGATACATATATAATTATACATCTTTCTCGTGTTCAACGACAAGCTTCCAGTTTTCCTGACCAATCCTCACCAATCCTGGCCGTGCAGGCTGGTACTACCACCTGAGTCGCTTGGAAACGATCCCAAGTTATGGCCATGTTTGTGCTGGGAAAATGAGCTTGTCACCTGTAAATGGAAACAAGCAATAGGGTAAAACAAGCAAGCTAAAGTCGCATATGGAAAATTCAGAAAATGAATGTAGATCAGTTCCGAACGGGACACACCCATGGATTTCCATCGCTTTTTAATGCTTTTTAGATCTTTTTAGTATGTTTGCTGGTGGGTCAAATCTATGATGCTTAAGTATCCCCGTTTTGGTTGGTTCAATCTCATGCAGATCTCATCAAAATCCCTTTATAATATTTTATAACCCGCATTTTTTGTACGTTTCCTGCTGTGTCTCCAAGCTTTGATCATTAGCTTTCCTGAGGTTGGCGGTGGAAGAGCTGCGCTTCCCAAGCCCTTCGTGGCAAGTCAAGGGCGGTTGCCCTGCGGGCAGCTTCGCCACGGCTTCAAGCAACGGATCGCCGCTGCCGACGGAATGCAGCACTTGTCAGGTGGGGAGAGACGTCCTGAGGAAGGGGATCAGTTGATGATTGGGAACTAGGGACTTTATATGAATTAATTGTATATATACTACTTGGGTTATTTGGGACTATGCACCAGCCTTAGGGAAACCGTTTTCAACCAACTAGTATTTCATGAGATGGGATAGTGATATGTTTAATGGCCCAGTTGGACATTTGGGTACCCTGTGGTAATCAAAGAAGGCTAGAAAAGTCCACATTTAGTTCGATGATTCTCCCAGCCACGAACCTCGATTTCGATTGGAATCTCGCAGACAACCATGTTTGACTAATGGAGGGTATCAACCTACGTTGTTACGAAGTAGGTGTGTAACCCCCATATCCCTGAGTATAGATATAGTCTATCGTATTAGTATAATTATCCTACTTTGTGAATCTTTGTTAGTTATAAACCAACCTAGCTAAGTAGCAACCACTACCAAACGTAGGTTTATTTTTTTTAAAGGTGCAACTTGGTGTCTCTTCAATTAAGTTTTGGTGGAACCTCGATGGGTATTCGAAGAAACGCTGAAATCTGCAGTGCATTGTCACATGTTTTGGGCCTGAAGAGTCCCCGGTGCCCTTTCAATTGATGGAATTTATGGAATGATGAAATGCATTTATAAAAATCCATAGCCGCCTATACTGTCGTTGAAACACTGTCTTAGGCTCTTAGGTGTTCCTTCTCTTGGGATGATTATTCAATATGGCCTTTACCCTCTGGGAATCAAGCATGGCAATGGACAATCCCACATGTATAGATGATTTTTCCATGTAAAGCCACATTTAGGGTATTTTCCAGCCAGCCACGGTTGATTAGAGGCGAATTCTTCAGGCTGAGGCTACCAAGCTCGGCTCAGGAGGGAACCTTTCGCCTGACGTCCACGGCACCGCTGCAATTCTCACAGTGTGAAGCGTGCCCTCCAGGGCGAGGGACTTTGCCGGGCGAGAGAGGTTTGGTGGTCGCTGGGCGATTCAGCGGACGGTCTGAGGTGTTTTTTTTGTTGCGGTTTCAATTGTGATCTCATATTATACAATATTATACATATTATATATATGGAGGTTTCCTAAAATAGGGGTACCCCCAAATCATCCATGTTCATAGGATTTTCCATTATAAACCATCCATTTTTGGGTACCCCCATTTTAGGAAACCCCCATATATATACACACATGTAAGCTTGCTTAAACACAAACTGAACATTGCATAAGAATTGATAACCTCATTCTGTACTACCGCACTATGAATGGGATTACAAGTGTTTGGGAATGCTAATCTTATTGTTTTTAACATGTTTGCTCCAATCCTTATTTCAGCATTTCAGCAATACATTTCTGACTAAAAAACTGCGGTGCATGATCAGTAGGTTCATATTTAGTAGCCATACATAGATAGAGATAGAATCTCTTGCAAAACATGGAATTATATCTCTCAGGTGTTTTTGTATTTCTCAGATTGCCATGTTTTCAACACAGAAATCGCACCAGAAATTTCTGCCCAGCGGCTTCAGGAGTGTCCTTTGTGTCCAGCTGGACGCTATCAGAATGGAAGTTCGCTGGGCATCTGCAGTCCATGCCCCATGGGCACTTTCGCCAACAGCTCCGGCGCGGACTGTCAACCATGTCACTGGCTATATCAAGATCACAAAGATGGGAAAACATGCCCCCCAAATGGTATTGGCAAAGTGTTAAGTAAGTTTATGGTAGATATAATGATACAATGTATTGTTGAATCAATTTGTAAATCACATCGACAACTGGGCCCCCAAAAGTTCAGTTTGTGATTTGGTTATCTCCCAAATGTGGCCGCAACAAGGTGATGTGGATAGCTATGCAGATGAACCGGGCTTGGAAGCTTGGTGCGGATGAACCGGGCACCAGGGAATTGTCCACCAGGGTTTAGGGTTGGATAGAGGGGTGGCTTAAAACATGTGTATATATATATATAGTTATATATATATATACATATATAGATCTAGACTAGCATACTTAATACTACCATATTTGCAGTGACAAACAATCCTGCAAACTAGTTTTTTTCATGCTGTTTTGAATGTGAACAGAAGGGGATTCCATGGGTGACCTGACCGCCCGATTTGATGCGTGACCGTTGTGACCTGGTGGATCTTCGGATAGGAGAAGACCAAAAACAAAACGATATACTGTATGGATTTGTTCGAGGGGTACCACAAACTCCATGGTTTATCATCATGTCCCCTGTTCAGTTGTAGATGTTTGTCTTTTTTTGGCGCGGTATCCACATAGCCGTAATTTCACACAGCTCTGGAAGCCATGGCCCATGTAGTCCGAAGATTTACAGTATATACTATTCTTTCCATGGTGACTTTCCATAGCTTGGTAAAACGACCAGAGGGTACCTTTCTGTAAACTAAAGGTGTGGAAAATCCACCATTTGTGGATCGTTTCCCAGGGAAGCCATGGATTGTCCACATCTAATTATGTTAGTTTAGGTAATCCATGGGTATTCCATGAAAAGTCAAGGCACCTACAGTTGGCGTCAACGGTCTCAGGACTCCTGCAAGCCTTGTCCCGAGAGCTCTTCACAACCTGAAGTTGGACAAGCGTCCTGTATTTGTGACCGGGCTTTGGAAGACATATATATATATATACATACATATACAGATGTATATATATATATATACATATACATTTATATATATATATAGTAGTATTGGTATATCATAGCACCCCCCAAAAAAATACAACAGAGTTTCCAGGATGTTCTGGTGATATTTCTTTATTTCTTCATATTTCCAGTTTTCCCCCTTTTCCATTTTTTTGGGGCTACTATCCATACAGTAGTAACCCTAGAAAAGATAGAAACGCGCATTCCTACTGATGATTTACAGTTCGATTCTTTTGGTGGTTACTATGTATGCATGTATACATCTAGTATATGCATGTTCCATAGAAGTGTTGGCTTTGAATCAACGAACTTTAGCGGCATGATTCAGGAATGTCATCCGAGTCAACCAGATTCATGGGTCAGTTGTGAAATTCTATGGCCATGCCACCAGAAGCTTGTGATTTACATGATTTAACCCATCCCCATCTGGTTTTGTTTGAAAACAGGGGATAGGGAAAATGATGTTCTGATCCATTGTTGTATTGGTGGTACTCGTACCCTATTTTTCGACAAACCCAAATTTTGGGTTTTCCCAGCTCTCCCGCCCAAGAAGGCTCTAAATTTCAAGCAAAACATGCGATAATTCTGGTGAGTGTCAAGGTGGACACAGAGTCCATACCATAGTTAGTTGTATGCAATCTTTTCCATTTCCAGAAAGTCTTGTTCTCGGGTCATACACAGATGTATGTTGACAATGTTTTTGTGTCAAACCCGCTAAACCAATCCCACTTGGCTGAAAGGAATCAGAAGAAAACGTGTTTGTGTTTTGGATGATTTACACCGACCTCATGAGAAACTTCAACTTACTGACCACGTGTTTCAACTAATCACCTGCTAAGCAACAGACGTTGATAAGTGTCCCAAACACAAGGATGTCCATGTCATGTAGACAAAAGATCATTGTTGGATATCAAGACCTATGCTTGTTCAATATTTTTGGTGAATAAATGTGAATAAACAACAATAAAGATAATAAAGATCCACAACTACTACATACCACCACTACTATGTTGATGTGAACTGCCGGCTTCACGGTTCATACCCAGCATACCCAGCTGGCACTCTGGTAATCCAACATGGCTTGCTGTATAATCCACTAGTTCGATGTTTTTGTCATATACAGATACCCATCTAGTTCAGGGATTTCCCAGCGGCCCGCCAAGTTTGATTGTTTGTTTTTTAGATCCCATATTACCCCATTGCGTCCAAGGATATTCCCATTTATCGATGATTTTCCCATTAGGACTTAGGACCTCCATTTGTAAGGGATTTTCTAATTTCCTATTGCTATGTTTGATTACCTGAAGGTATATCCAATATTCCGGGTTCGATGATTTTCCTATGCTTCTGGCGGATTTCCAACAATGGCCCCCCACTTGTAAGTTTGGTTTGCCCCATGAATACTAGATCGCGAAAAAACATGTTATAAGTATCATAAACGTGAAATTAGAGTTATGCTCACCACCTTAGCTGACTATAAGTTAAATCAACCTTCAATCCCCTGCTGGTGAAGTTCCAATGTCCCTCATGTTTGAGAGTGAAATAACTCCAGTGACATCCGTTAACTATGGTTTATGTATGTTTATGTTTATAAGTTTATGTCATAAATCAGCTATAAATTCCATGAAAATCCCCATGTTTCCTGCTCCAATCCCAATTTTCCTAGGGCTTTTGCTATTAAGAGGCAAGTTGGATGCCACTCTCCAGGTGATGTTGGAAGCTATCGCGACTCCGCGGCGCTCAGCGCCTGCCGGCCCTGTGACGCGGTGCTGCCGGGGGGCACCACTGTACATCCCAACTCCAGGAGACAGGAGGAGCCAATTCCAATGGTCTGGCCATTTGGGGGTATACCCCATTGACCCACCCATATATACATATATATACATACTGTATATAATATATGTGTATACGTTATATATATATATACATATATATATATATATATTCTTTTTACTCTATATGTATATAGTATGTTGAGGGAGTATAATAACAGTTAAAACATGGGATTATAAGTGGGACATATATATATATATAATACACGTTATGTATACAAATGTATTCCTATGGATCCAAGCACCTTCGCAGGTCCCCCTATAGCTCTGTATAATTATAGCTAGCGGATTATAAATGGGATATATAAATGGGTTTCAGCTATATGTTAATGGATTGTTATCCTCTGTTAAATTCACATAGACCCTAAAGATAACCATTTTTTTAGTGGAAACGCATCTTCCAAGCCCTGTTCGCCAGGGTCTATGTTGATTTACTGGAGAATATACTGTGTATTATACATGGGATATGTGTCTTTATATATAATATACGTATATATATATATATAATATACACATAACTTCAATTAGTTTTTTTGAGCAAGTTTTAACTGTGAAAAGGGTTAAAACTGAAGGCCATGATTGAATGCAATTTTTGAGTGGGATTTGCACAACAAGATTGGGATTGAATATGATTGAATATGTTTTAATGGAATTGAATTTACTCATTGCCCCGTTATTGGGAATCACGAAGTTGGTTTAGTTCACCAATATTTTGCTAGGGTTGTGGATATGGCGAACTATTTGATGGGGGTTATACACAAGCTACAACCAGGTGGACCCTCTGGTAGTTCAACAGTTTGCAGAACATCACCGTTTTTTGGAGCTAAATCATCGAGCCAGCCATGGGCCATTGCTTTCTTTCTTCAAACTGTAACAGATTGGCAAGCAGGTTGGGTATGGTTGGGTCACATATTCTATTCCCATGCTAAATGTCCAAATTTGTTGGGTGTTCAATGACTTATATCCATCCTGAGAAAACTCCCTCCGGGATCCTCAGCGCCAGGACTGCGTTTGTCCATCCGGGACTTCGTGGCATCGGCCCACCTCCCGAAGTCCTCTGGCATACTGCAAGAGCTGCTCGCGGGGCTTGCTATGCCCTGGAGGCTTCGATGAAAGCGGTCAGCACCAGGCGCGTACCGTGAAGCTTTTAGGTGGTTTGAGTGGGAAAATGATAGCATTGCTGGGCGATTTTCAAGATGTTTGATTACCAAAGGGTAAGTCTCACAGATGCAAACCATGTATGGGATTTCATGGAAGTTAGTAAGTTGAATGAAGACAAGAGCAAATTTTAATGATATTAATGGGATTTTACACATGAACAACTACGTACCATTCCGCCAGCCAACATGACGACCCTGCCATGAGTTTTGGGTTGGGAATAATACTACGTTCCTCTTTACAAATTGGGTGATTAGTTGGGGTCTTGTTAATTGGGAGATTTCAACTGGGTCGTTTTAGTATATTTTGGGGGGTAAATGTTGGTTCAAGCAAAAAGTATAAATAGAGCACATCGAGCTTGATGACTCTGTGAGTTTCGATCAGGATGAGATTGTCGGATGTAGAGGGTAGTATGGAATGCGTGGTCAAGTGCCTTCCAGTTTGTACAAGTCAAACATCATCATAAATGGATTTGAGTCACATTTGTTGAATTCTCATTCTTCAATTCTAAACCATCTTCAGGCACCCATAACAATGGGACCCTTGCGATGGTCGCTTCTGCTTCCCAGACACTTCCCAGATCAAAATGGTGAACTTTGACCAATCAAATTCTTCTCATCCATGTCATCCAGGCCCCCAATCGGTCTTAACCATATGCTTCGCTTCTTTGGGCGATGGGAAAACATCAGATCTCACATATCCCAGTAAAAGTTGTCAACTTTGAGCGGTTGGAAAGCACCAACCTCTACCATCAATTGGAGGTTTCCTAAAATGGGGGTACCCCTAAATCATCCATTTTAATAGGGTTTTCCCTTATAAACCGTCCATTTTGGGGTACCCTCATTTTAGGAAACCCCCAATTAACTTGCTTATCGGGAGAGTGGGGAAACTGATGAGAACCTGTTGATTTGATCAGAGACGTTGACACATTTTTGAAGCGACAACTCGAGTTTTAGCAAGTTCAGATGCCTCTCCACCGTTCTCGGTCACAGGGGTCAAAATCAAATGTCCACTGGTCATATTCTAAGTCATATTCATTTATTTTCAAGTGTTTTTGTCCCATGTTTCATATGTGTGTGTGTGTTTTTCCACTTGTCATGTGGTAATTTACTGTAACATGGACCCACTTTACATGATTTACCTATTGAATTCCATAGCAAACTGTTAAATTTGCATCCGTATGGAAATCCATGTAGATCAGTTCCACGGGAAAACCATCAATTTCGATAGCTATCTTAAATGACCAGAGGTTACCCCAAAAGTCTAATGGTTTGCCATTTCCCTTATTTCAATGATCCAAATATCATATTAACTTATTTTAAGTTGCTTGATAACCCCGTATAGTTGGAGGAATTACCTTTTGAATATGGTCATTTTCCTTAAATTCCCATATACATGATCTATGCCGTTTTAACGCCACAGGCACCATTACAGGCTCGTGGCTATGCCGCCGGCGCGCCCGCGTATCCTGGCGCCGAGCCGGCCTACATCATTTCCTGCAGCGACAACCAGCGATGCCCTGGAGAACTACCGTTGGGAGAGTGTCAGCCGAATTCCTATGGGTGCCTTGGATGCTTTAATAAAGGGTCGGCTGAGAAACGGGGATTTCCAGAAATGGATCTCCAAAATGGCTGGATGGTTTAGTTCAGTGAAAATCCAATTACATAAACTAGATTAAACTAGAGTATTTTTGGTGGTACCCCCTTTTTAGGAAACCCCATAGGGTTTTAAAGTTATGGCTTATGTTTGGAAATGTGTGGAAATCCGATGGAAATGAGATGTCCGTGTGCCAAACCTTTTTGGGATTCCGTATGATTCTGTGATGGGATTGCTTGAACCACAGATTTCCGTTTGCCCCCACCTAACTCTCACCCTTCAGCTATTTCATCACCATTTTTTCTGAGTCATAACAACGAACCCAGGACGGCTTGCACCAAGTGTGACGCTGGATATTACCAGCGCGATGGGCGCTGCCAAAGTTGCTCTGATACTTGGCTGACACGACAGGGACGACAGGTTGGGATGGGGTAACCATTAGCATCAACCATGAGGGATATTGATATAAAGAAGGGATACAGAACCAACATAAAACGGCAATTTCAGAGAGAACTTGATGATTCACAAGGTGAAATTCACAAGTGGATCAAATCTGGGGTGCCAATCTCCAAATTTTGAGCCCTGTACATCGCAGGAATGATGGGATGTCAAAGGTGTGAAAATGGCAGCGGAAAACACTGGAAAAACATGGACAATTGCCTGTTGGAAGATCATACACCAACTTGAACATGAAACATCATGAAACCCAATGGTGTTTGGAAAATGTTTGTTTCATCTGGATATCGCCTTTGTATTTTGTGGGGTTGCTAATTTCAGAAAGTGTATGTCTAAGTAGCCATATCTGTGGATTTTACCACTAGAGCCAAACAAACTCTCGGATCTATTTAGCCAGAGTAGGATCAAAGGGAATGGATTGATGCAGGGAACCGATATGAAAACACACAGGAACTCATGGTAGATAGGAAAACCA
Source organism: Symbiodinium sp. clade C Y103 (assembly GCA_003297045.1). Lineage (NCBI taxonomy): Eukaryota > Dinophyceae > Suessiales > Symbiodiniaceae > Cladocopium > Cladocopium sp. clade C. The sequence goes on along the minus strand of BGPT01002076.1, from coordinate 18,251 downwards.
TCAACTGTGGAACAAGAATTTGTTTGTCAAAACCATAGGTATACGCAACCTATCAATGGTAAAGAATAGATGATAGAAGGCGAGGACACACGCCTTGTAAATGACTAGGGTTCGAGCAGGATCTCCTGGAAAATCGCGAGCCACCTCTCTGGTCATGGGGATCCAATGTGCGCATGCGTCATTTTGTTTGGCCTTTGGAAGACTATTTAATCTATTTGAAGCTGCTAGGGGTGACTTTATGACTATAACTTTGGTATCTTATGGTCATAATAACCAACATACAGGTTGCAAATGGTTATAAATGGTTGTAAGTTGGAAAAAAACACCACAACTACGGTTGTATATATATATATATATTGGTGGAAGCGCATGCACCAAGTATTTTTGAACAGGCCAGAATGTGGTGTTCACCCAATGCCATGAACCTCCAAATGTTGGGGTTTATTCAACCTATTTCTGGTGAAATTGAGGATGTTTTAGTATGGGATCTACCGTAATATGATTGATGATCCTGATCCTGCAATGAAGAATGTTGTTGTTTTTGTTGTTTGTTGTTGTTGTCGTGGTTGTTGTTGGTTTTGGAGGGCTATCTAAGCGCCATTATGCCACAATGTCACGTGTTTTTTGCCGCACCCTCGAAATACGTGTTGTTTCCACGTTGAGCTATATAGCACCCCTCAAAAAGATAGAAAAGTTATTCCAGGATGGTATAGATGATGGCTTCCACACATTTTCCAGGTTTCCAACATTTTATCTTTTTTGGCGCTGCTATACTTCAATCCTCGCATCTGTTTATGTTGGTTTGCCGTTTTGGCAATGACGAGTTAGCGTTTCGTCCAGTCAGGAACCCGTTGACGTGATACCCATGCTTGTGGCGCTCGCATTTGTGCTGGTGGCGGCTTGTGGATTTTATGTCTTTGCGACCAGAATGGATCGGAGTCATCGAGTTTCCCGGCTGGTTTTAACGAGTCATCTTTTCATCAGATGCAGACAATTTCATATCTGACTGTTTATGAGTTCTACCAGTAGGGGTATCTAAGACTGACATTAGCCATGGTGGTGGGTTGTTGAATATCTTCAACCTCCACAAGAAATCAAAACAAACATGGATCTGTAATCAGCAGGGTGACACTGGAGAATATATTGCAGTATTGTGCAGTGATTACAACAAAATAATGGTTTACAAGATCATATAGCATCATACATGATGCGAACCTGATCCGGGACAATGCGCAAAAACTGTTTCTCGTGTATATGTGTTGTCTATTGTTGTTTGTACTTTCTATATGGACTTGTTGCGATGCAGCTAATGGTTAACCACCCCGAGAAATCACGAAGGGTCCGAGCTTTTATCCTCGAGCCGGGTTTCAGAGGATGTGCTTCCCAGTTTGCCCACAAAAATCAGGTTAAGTATGGCTGAGTCGAGTTGTTACAGTCCAGATTCACCATGTCCATTTCTTGGTCATACTCGAGTCCCCTGAGTCCATGATTCTTGGTGAATAACATATGGCCCAACATTTCCCAGATTCATTTTCCATATACCTTGGGACCGTCCCGTGGCAAGGACTCCTTGTTCATGATCATTGCAGCAGCGGGTTTCACCTTTCTCAGTGTGAACTCCCTGCCCATTTTCAGTAAAATCGATGTGCAGCTTCTTGGCACAACATGGCTGGTTCGCGCTACATGATTTCATGGGATATAGTGATATACCAAAACAGAGACTTTGCTACATGGGGATAATATGGATAATAACATATGGGATCATATGGGATTTATAATCAATCCACTATTGGATGACAAAACTACGGGAGGTTTCCATACGTTTTTTTTCTATAAGCATTGTTTCCCCAACAAAAAAACTGGCGAAAAACAATCAAATGAGAAACCATCCTCTTTTTGGATTATTCTGTGGTTTTGCTGTGACGCTTCAACCCTGTTGGTTAGTTGCACCCCATGTCAAACAGGAAATCTGCATGTATACATACTATAGTTTATAAAAATAGTTTATATAATACATTGATATATCATGGGTCTTGGGGGGGGCTGTGGGGCGGGGGGCCATGGAAAAGAAAGTATGATCATTTTTTGAAAGAAAGGTGCATTTCTGGATGTTCATTGCAGTTTCAGAGGTGAAGTGCCACAGTGACTTGACCTGGATTTTGGGCTGAGGGTTGGGGGGTTAAGGGCTGTTTAAGGGCTTAATAAAGGCTTAATAAGGGAATATCCAGGGGTTAGGGATAAGCAGTGGATAAGCCTTGGATAAGCAAGATTCTAAAAGCTATTCTGCATAGCCCCCCCAAAAAAAATGTCCCTTCAGCACCCCAGATCCTCAAAATTGCCAAAATGGACGACACATGATGAACACACATCAAAATCACTGCAAAAATCCCAATGCCGTGCCCTTTGTGGTTGTGGCTTACATCACCCATCCATTTGGATAAGCACTGGATAAGGAAGCTGAGCTATCCATGGGGAACAAGCCTTTAATAAGGCCTTAAAGGATAAGCCCTTAATAAGCCTTTAATAAGGGTTTATCCTTATCCGGCCTTATCAGGACCTTAAATGATAAGCTCATAACCCCCCTCCATAGCCCCCCCAGCCCCCATGTCATGCTTCATCGCCAGATGGTCACTCCTTAGTTTAGGCTGGTGCAACCGTTTGCTGGTTAAACCCAAATTTGGTTGATTAAAGATATTAAATTAGATCAAGACAACATAATAAGTTTCTGTTTGTTGACCACCCTACTTTGTTGAAACCAGAGGGGAAATCCCTTTGGTATACAGTTGGGTGTCCGAAGTTGCAGTTCCACTTCTAAATGGTGTTTTTTACGTGGATATTTGCAGACAAATACCGGGCTATTATGTCGCAGTTTCTGGGTGTGAAGGTCCGTACAGATCAGCTGCCCAACATTCCGAGGTTAGTGGAGCCTCTGCGAAGTCTTCGTTTGATCCTCTTGTTCCTTTCCCTCGACTTCGACCTGCTACGACCGGACTGTTGCCTGACGGATGTGTGTTTGAGTGGGGCTGGTGGCAGCGATCTGTCCTAATGTCTGGCCATTTTTTTAATGGGAAGCAGATGATCACACAGTGGATTTGGGGTATAAGTTTTATAAGCCATGCTTGGACAACCCCTTTTTTGGGGAATGTATAGACTATGTTCCCCCCTTTTTGATTTGTTTGATTCTGTTTGGTAAGATCAGAGAAAAAAACAACAACCAGTAGGTCTGATTCGGGCTAGTCCATTTCTTTTTCGACTCCCGAGTGTCTAGGAATGGGTCTACACCCCAGAATCGATTCGATTTGCCTTTGTTCTTCGTACTGGTACAGTAGTGCTGCAATATGTATGGCCTTCAAAGCCGGAGATTACCATTTTTGGGGATGTTCTGATTGACATCCTATCCTTATCTATTGCATGTTCCAGCTCCTCACATATTGACAGTGATGGTAGGTGAACATCTCTGGAATTCAGGTCCATGATTTGCAAATTGATCCTACCCCAAGTCATAGGTCAGTCGATACTGTATCTTTACAAGCAAAATTTCACCAGTATAGAATGTGAGGCTATGACATGTACGTGATACATTGAATGCAGTGATTTGATTCTTGGTTGGTTCGTGGTTTGCAATATACACTTTGCCTCATCCCTGATGATGGCTGCGATGGTCCCTCCGAGTTGGGGGACTGGGTGCCTAAGGGGGAAACAGTCGTGGAACTCGCGAGGCGGAATCACGATTGATGCCAAATCATGTGGGTAAAACAATACTCAACTCCCCATTTGGGCATGGTTGGTTGCCACCGATTTATGGTGAACCTGGGGATGTCTCTGCCATTCTTTGTCGCAACCTTCAGCGAGGCTGGATGGGGAGCGGAGAACATCCAGTTCTGAGCTACTTGGGAGCCATTGCTTTGTATCCCTTTGGCTCCATTGCTTTACTGTGTCTCTTTGCCATTGCCAAGTTCGTCTTGAAGAAGGACGGAGTAGTCCTCCAGGTGCAAACTTGGGCTGACTAAAGATATAGACCTGCGAAACCCAAGTGCAGGAAAAAAACGCGATGGACCATCTTGGTTTGAAAAAACGCGATGGAAAACAAAAACTGCGATAAAACCAAAAAACTGCGATAAATGATTTTGCCAAATTGCGGCACCCATAGCCTCGTTCTCTGTTAACAGTCCCGTGGTACCTAAGCCCCTTAACCAAGACACCTATGTTCTCATAGAGAGGCGGGTTCTTGAAATTCTTGGGCCATGGCCACACATGCCGGAAATAATGGTTTTAAAATGGTTGAAAAACCTGTCCGCAAATTTCCGCGATATTCCCGCAAATTTCCGCGATAAAATTTGCGTTGTTTTTTGGTTTCTACAAAAAAAAACAGTGGCAAACCTGTTTTCCACCCTTCGTGAGAGTTTAGCTCAGACACATCACCCAATTTTTTTTGGGATTGCCTTTTTCATATCTTCAGTCAAGTTGACATACAATGGAAAGGGCGGCCAAAGCATGTGAAGAACCCGAGAACCCTGAAATGACAAAAATTGCGATATTTCAAATTTTTAAGTCTTTCCCATCCCGGATCTTCAAAAAGTAGGTTTTATTGAATATCACCTTTTTTTCTGGTACTTAGGGCGCCCCAGGGATGGGCTATTCCTCAATTTCGACCAAAAGGCCAAAATGAATCAACATGATAGAAAAGTCAAATACCGATTGAAATCATGACAAGTAACCTTTTTTTGTTGGTGGTTACGGTATACGTTGAGGGTAAACCACTTCCCAAATAGCATGCACATTTAGATTGGAGATTGGGGAGCCAGCACCTCGCTTGGTGACTCAATTTTAACCGCCTGAGGCCGCCTGAGTGAGTTGTTTCATCCTGCTTACCAGATAGGGCAGCAGCTACAGGTAAGATATAGATATAAGTCACAAAAAAGCTCTACTAATATTGATTTTCTGAATACCCAAATACCCCCCTTGAAACCATCGTTAAGTCTTGGATCTATTCACCTTTGAGGGCCAGTGATATATTGCTCGTTGAGTCTGTGCTCTGCAGGATGTGACCTGGTATGAAGTGAAGTATGCACACGGCGTTCTTATCTTGGCTACTGGGGCAGGAACCGTCGGGAAACGTGGAAGCTGCAAAGTGATCTGAATTCGACACATCGATCAGGGGAGGACATCCCTTGGCAATTCTCACGGGAGAAAACAAGACTATCATGACTATCATGACTCAGCCGTTTAGTGCACCCCCAACATGTTTGGAAGCTCAGGTCTGAATTTCTAGCCACTATCCACATCTATGTCTGAGGGAACGGAATGTTCATTAAAAAATCAACGGGAATCAGAAGGCCCGCCATGGCCCGATCAAAAGAAAAACCCAAATCAATGCAACGGCTGCCTGCGCATTGTCTCGTGGATACTCCTGTCATCCGAATGTCAACCACCATTTTCACCAGAGAACCCAGTGACATCATCAAAGCCATCATGGGATTACGGAACCGACTCCAAGGGTGGTGTGTTCCTGAAGGCGATGGGAATCATAGGTGAAAAGATGTCTAGAAAAATAGAAATTTCAGGAACCCCGTAGTCCTGGGTTTGCTGGTTTGGTGAGTTCTGATTTTCCTGACTGAAAAATCTACCATGTTTAGGGTCTCTATAGTAGTTACTGTAATGAAGTAAAGCCAATAATAAACTATATCCCCAAAATCACCAAATGGATCATAGAACAAATCCCCAAATGGTATAGGTTCATTATTGGTTTGCCCACATTGATCTTTGTTGGAAACACTTACAGATCAGGCAGATGTTTGGAAACAACGGTCCCTTCCGTGTTTGCAGAAATCCGCCCAGTCGAGGCTTGCTACGTGGTTGGGTCCTCAGTTGTCGTTTTTATGTCATGGGAGTATAATGAGAAGATCAACAATAGATGGGGATACAATTCCAATAACTACACAAAATAGGGCTATATAAGTAGCCAAATTGATATGATCCATGGAACCGGGAATATCTGTGATCTTTGGAAAATACTTTGTGAATCAAGACGAAAGTATATACCTTCAACCTGAACCAATCCACAGAATCTCTTTTGAAAGTCAGCAAACGTGATTCCAGGGCAGGGAGTAGCCTTCCAAGGTTAGGCCTTCTTCAGACATCGTTCAACAGGGAAAGTTATAGAGTTACTTGCTTTGTCTTCGGTTGAAGATACCATCGGAAATCATCCAAAGACACGGGAGCTACAACAATTGACTGGCATCTCACTGGCATAAGGGCCTGAATTGCTGCAGTTAATTGTGACGTACTGGATCATCTTAAAGCTTGTGTAGAGCTGATCCAATCAAAATCTAATCCAAATCAAATACGATCCAATATATACATCTGAAGTAGATTTAGATCCAAATCTAGTCGAAGTCCAAATCTTCATTGAATTTAATTTACTTTTATTCATCCATATTTGCATATGAGCTATAAATGTATAGTATGTAAATCTACCTTTTTTTTCCACTTCCCTTATACGTTAGCCATTCAATTCCTTTTTTCCACGACTTCAGGGCATCAAATGCCGCATCCTGGCCGTGCTAAGTTGATGACAGCCCTGACAATGAGACCTTTTCGATGTGTACTGAATCCCGATGGCTGCTTGCATCCGCCGTTTCGGCGTCTGACAAGTCGCGGTTTATGAGGGAATTCACCAAGATCTTGTTGGTCTATGAATGGTAGAGCCGGGCTCATAGCGGCATGTATGGGTATATTCCGTGTGTGTGGTGGAAACAGATATGGATCATCAACAGCTATATGTCTATGGATCAACAAAAGAATGATATCCTGCTTCTCGCATGTGTTTTTTGAGTGGTTCTTTGCTTGATGCCAAAGCTATGTGATGCGCAGGGGATTTGCTGTGGATGTTGGGATCCCACGGTGATTCACCCAGAGGTGTTTGGGATACCCTGCACAACAATTTGGCAACAGCTATGATGGATCTCAAAGTCACAAGACATGAGTTGATGAAGCTTAAGGATCAAGAAGGGATATGTCTATGGATCGAACCACCCACCACACATTACGTGTTTTGTTGATGCACGTTCCTCCTACGATCCAAAAGGTATTTACTCATGGTATCTCATGGTTATAATATTATATAGATATATAATATATATACATATACTCGTGTGTTTGGTCATTTTTGAATGTGACTATAGATGTATACATACATGTATATATATAATACACATATATATGTTTGTATCGTATGATACCATGCCTGTGTAGTAAATATATTTTTGTATATCCCCCGTTTCACTTTGTTGTTTTTGCGTCCCGCATATCTATAGTGTTTCAGGCACCCTTCTCACACGTAGTCCAGTCGCAAGGACTCACCATGTTTGTCAAATCAAAGTCACGATTGTGATTGGTGAAGTGTTGATTGTTCTCACTTCATTGCATCTTTGTTGGTTCTTCAAGCCTGCTAAACTGTGTTAATATCCCGATTCCTGGTGGCTGTTCTGTCATTATATGGGTCATATCCCAAGTCCTGCTGGTCAAAGCCTTCTCACTGGATTGGTTTAAGGGAATATTTACGGGAAATTCCTATATATTTCATGGGAAAATCCATGGTTTCCTGTAAATTTTCCCATTAACCAATCCATTGATTCTGCTTGAACCAGGTTCCTCCTCCTTGGGATATCATCGTGATGTGATTTGCTGGAGAGATGACACTCATTTCGTGCGGCGGCCCATCGCCGGTCACCTCACCTGGCTGAAACTCAACCATTTACGTTCGATGATATTTTCCCTGTATAATATCTATATATATACATAGATACATATAGATACATATACATCTATGTATAGTATGATGTCTAATATTTTTTTTCAGGTGTTTTCGTTTTCCTTAGCCCAGCGTCACCGTTGTGTTATTGTAACCAGAGATACCAGAAACTCCCAGAATTGGATCAAAGGAAATGCCCATAGGCTATACTTTCCGGTGTCGTCAAACGTGGCTAGCTGGAAAATCACCCGGCAATAGATCGTCTATTTTGCTGTGAACCTCCATTTAGTTCGTGGATTTCCCAGTTTGCTCCGCTTGAAAGTCAGAGGGTACCCACCCCAATTTTAATTTGTTTCATGCATTCATCGAACTATAGACTTACATCCAGCATGAACCCTAGTTCTTGGAGTTATACTGTGCACCAAATCAATCCAATTTACCTACCTTGGGGGGTCCAAATTTTCATGTTGGCGAATCAATCCATGCTTCAGTTTTTAGATGAAACCATGGATACAGTTTATGGGTGTAAGCCATGTTTACAGGGGTTATCCCAATTTGCGGTGGTTACAACCCTGATGATATCATGTTTAACCCCAAGTGCACCCCCAAACCACACATTTAAGGCTTTATATAGGGATGATGATTCGATCGTTTCCCATTCGATGTCCCATCAAACCATTCAATGTCCCATTACTATACCCAGTACGTTCCCAAAATGTGGCCCCTACTTATAAAACCAAAAAAGATCATGTATAATTATGTACAATATATGTATATGTAATATAAATATGTACATGTCTATGTGAATATTTGTCTCACCCTTAAATCCCATTAAATCCCCATGAAATCCCAATAAAATCAGCATATAAAATTGCAGGCGTTAACAAATTCACCGACTGCACCCTCAAACAGGTTGCTGTTTCCCATGAAATATCCCCTCCTTTGTATCCAATTTTGACGGATGTTGGTTGCAATTTTTTGAGATGAATCTGGAGATGCTCTACCTGAGATTCTTGCTTCTCCGCAATTGAATATATATATATATATATATTATATATACATATGTATATATATGCATGCATATTATATAAGTTATATATTGTTACATATGAATATATCCATTTAAACCTCATGATGCTCCATTGAATGTTATTCAATCACCGTATTTCTGTAAATTTTTCCCCAAAAAATATGAACCAATCCAAGTAGGTCGTGTATCCATTAAATCCTCTGAAATCACCATTCAATGCGAATAAAGATACCCTCTGGTAAACTAAACTAGCTATGGAAAATGCCCCATTTGTTGTTGATTTACCTATTAACATGATGATTTTCCATAGTTTTTGGTATGTTTCCTGGAGGGTAATTGTTGGCATCCTAGCAAAAATGCTCTGCAGTTGATGGTGGCCATTTCGTTCCTGCCCTTCTTCGGAGCAGTGGTGAATTTCGCTGTAATCATTGGCACCATGGTGCGCTGCCCAGATTCCATGTGAGATGTTTCAGGGGTTTGGATGCTTCCAAAAGCAGTACATTTCGATGCATTTGGGGAAATTGTAAGCTTGGTATGGCTTCGCTTTTTGTAGGAGTTTGTAATTGGGGATGGTTTTTGTTTTTTTGTTAATTTTGTATATAATGGCAAATTTGGTGATGGTTTGGTTTTAGTGTTTTTTGGAGGGGTTTGTAGTGGTGAATGAAGAGAAAATCTATAGGTTTTATTTTCAGCAAGATGACAAAGTTGGTACTGGAAAATAGCGCCAAAAACTCCAGATGTCATAAAGACGAAATGGATTTATACAGTTGATTTAGGATTGGTATATAATTAGTCCATTGAAATAATCGAAGAGATGGAACATGTTTTGGGAAATATGATCGGGGGGATCCGATGCTTTTTTTGTAAAGTAAATGTGGCAATAGAAGACGCAGTTGAAAATATATCCTTGGAAAATGGATCCATGATTTGTGGGTGAAAACTGTGATCCCATGACATATATCCACTTAAGAGCATGATAGGTAGCCGAATCCTTTAGTTTTTGCTATAAATGGAAAATCACCATCACCAGCAAAAGATGACATTTTTTTTGTGGACTACCAGAGACTAAAGTTGAAAGGGTCAAACTGCCCAAATTATAAACCACTAATCCCCACATTTATCGTTTTCTTCATGATGGCAGACTTGAAATGTGGCTTAACTTGGGACAGGGACAGCAGAACAGACACATTTCATGGGGATGATGATGATCCATGGGAATTGCTGGTTGCATCACGTTTTTCTTGGGTTGTATTCTGAAAAAATGGTCATGGAAAAAAAGGGATGATGGTCCGATATTGGGATGATACCAGACTGGATCGGAAAAACTCACCAGTCTGGTGATGTAATCAATAACTGGTGAGCCTTAGTGGTCGATGTTTGTTCCCCACACATGGAGAAAGGTATAGAAATGTTATCTCCTGCATGTCGTGCAAGAACAATGGAATGATCAAATGTGGAGTGATGGCACCTGGGTCTCTTAGCACATGGGGGTCTCTTAATGTCTCTTAAAATGGGGGATCCCCCAGTCACCATAGGTTTCAAGTGCAAATTCCCAAGGATGATCCTCATGTTTCCATCCGCAACCTTGGAATACCTTGGATAAGTAGTTCAAAATCCTTTTGTTTGTTGCTATATGTTACTATAAACGGAAAAAAACATGACCATTTTTGTGTGGACTAGAAACGATTTCCAAGTGAAACGGCCATAACTTGGGTGTTACCACTTTTTGCGAGGAACCCAGGGCTTATCTTTAGATATGGTTCGCTACAAGTACCTGAAGTTCAGGAATCATTCCAGTAGCCATGGATCCTTCATTCCAAAATTAATGGTTCTGAAGCCAAAAAAAAGACAAGGTACGGAGTCGTTGTTTGAATAAAGGAATATCTTCAACAAGTATATCTTACAGTAATGGTTTCAAGAGGGATCGCAATTTCAGGGATCTTATCATTTACTGTAACATAGTTCTTAGATGTTCTTAGATTATAATTATGAACATTAATAGTGATAGTCGTACGAGAATAGTGATAATAACTATAGTCCTATTGGATGATAATCATCCCTTGAATTACAATAGTGATCGTGAGCATATCATGCTGGGAAAAAACCAACAAAAACAATCTCCCAAGGCTTATAGGAACTCCATGGCTTCAACATGTGCCGAGTATATCTATGGAAGTCCGTATCATTGTTAGTCTCTGGCATTTTTTTCAGATAACAAACTGGAGAATCACAACAATTTATGATTCATGTCATTCATAGGCAAGTCATCTATGAGTCATCTATAAATGGGCCATTTTCCATAGCTGTGTTCAAGTAAACGGAGGGTGATAGGGGCCCATCATCGCCCCTATGGATTGGCACCCCGAGCCAGACGGCCGCAAGCCGCAAGCCCCGACTCAGGTGTTCCGCTATCCCCAAAAACTTGGGCGACAGGGTGGAGCCAAATATGTGAAACAATGGAGCTTCATTTTTGGACACTTCGTGCCCAAGCGCTGCTGGGTGAAGATTTCATCATGTGTTTTTAAATTTATATTTAAGTGGGACTTTCGATTCGATTTTGATTTTGGAATCAATTTGATAGTTTTTAATTACTGGATTTGTCAAAAAACAAACGGAGACCCAACACTTGCCATTGAAACCCAAAAAACACACGACCATAATTCATAATCCTTGGGGTATCCCAATCGATGGGATGATCGATTTTCATCGAGGATCTTGGATGGAGATGTTCCCCAGATTGACTGGGGATACAAAACCGATGGGTTTGCTGAGTCTTGAAAATCCACCACATTTTTTTTGAATTGCATCATACACCTTTTGGTAATGGTTTGCTGGAACATCCCCCATTTATAGATATAGATGATATTCTGATATTCCCATTAAAACCCTCACTTCGTTCGGGGATTTCCCAGCCAAGGTTGCCGATTTGACCTCTTTTTTTTTTATACTCAGTTGTCCCGCCGTATCTGGCGTGTTGGGAGCAACCTTGATGCAGTTCTAGTTTTCCCATATTCCAACTTATGCTGGCATTTATAACCATGGTTGTAGCATGTTGTAGTAACCTCAACTGCACCCCCAAGATGGGTCACCACTTTGTACATTTATTGTCCTTAACAATGATAAAGGGGATTCTAAGTCCTGCAGCTAAGGTTGTATATCACTTCAACGAGTGTTTTTTAGCCAGTCATAATTGTGAAAAGGGCTATAATGATCTATAATGTATATATATATATACATATGTATGTATATATAATATACAGTATATATATATATATATAGATGTTTCAAGTAGGTTAAACCCATTCATTATCATTCAAATTCCGATGACATCGCCATTTTTCATGCCAGTAGTCTGTAAGGTTATTATTTTGCGCTGATCTTCACTCTTCGCAACTTTGTCCTGGGCCTCCTGCCAGTGACCTGGCGATGCGATTCAAATTCGGAAGTCTGACTCGTCGGCGGCACATCCGAGGATGGGGAAAAATATGACCCTCTGGTTATTTAACATAGCCATGGAATAGCTGGCTAATTTTGGATGATTTTCCCAGCTAGACACCTCCATTTAGTTCGGCGATTTTCCATGGCTATGTTAAATAACCAGAGGGTACATATACATGAGGATCAATGATTATTATTACCAGTAGTACCGCACAAGGCGGTGGTGGAAGTTTCAGAATAGGAAACCTATAGGAGAGGTTCGTTGTTGTGAGTCATGGATGGCAGAGCAGATCCACTGATGGATCGAAAGGTGGTTGGAGCGTCNGAGAGGTTCGTTGTTGTGAGTCATGGATGGCAGAGCAGATCCACTGATGGATCGAAAGGTGGTTGGAGCGTCGGCCTATCTATCTGTCTATCTATCTGCCTGCCTAACTAACTGACTAACTGACTGACTGACTAACTAACAAATTAACTAACTAACAAATTAACTAACTGACTCACTGACTAACTGACTAACTGACTAACTGACTAACTGGCTAACTGACTAACTGACTAACCGACTAACTGACTCACTGACTAACTGACTAACTGACTAACTGACTAACCGACTAACCGACTAACTGACTAACTGACTAACTGACTAACTGACTAACTGACTAACTGACTAACTNGACTAACTAACTGACAAACTAACTAACTAAGTTGTTAAGTTGTTAAGTGGTTAAGTTGTTAAGTTGTTAAGTTGTTCAATTGTTAAGTGGTTAAGTTGCTAAGTTGTTAGTTCAGTTAGTTAACTGACATCTCAAAATTTGCTTAAAACCCCCAGTTCTTGACACTTTTGACTTCCAAATGTGCTTCGCGCCACAACGGCGTGCACTTTTTCGACATCGAATCATCATCGAATCGTCAAAAAGTGCTCCGAACCCCTNACTTCCAAATGTGCTTCGCGCCACAACGGCGTGCACTTTTTCGACATCGAATCATCATCGAATCGTCAAAAAGTGCTCCGAACCCCTCACGTTTTTACAATTTTCACTTCCAAATGGACTGGGCTTTTTTTTGACCTGGTCGGGTTTTTTTTGGACCTGTTTTGAAGGAAGCCCAGCAGGCAATAATCATTTTTTTGGCCAGGAATGGATGGCTGAGGGCTTCAGGTTGACGTGGTCTCGTACTATTATAATGAGACACTTCTGGGGGTGCAGGGCGGGTGTATAGCTTAACGAATGGCAGGTTGGCTGGGTGAAGGGTTTCTGGTTGGCATGGTTTGTCTTTACGGGCGGCTTTCTGTCGACATGGGGTGGGTTTCTGGATGGCATGTTTTGTTGGGCACGGGGCTTTTGATAGGCATGGGTTGGGCACGGGCCTGGTATTGTCTTCTGAATCGCAGGGTGTGTGCATGTGGGGTGCTGGTGGCCAGGGATGCGGGCTTCCAGACGCAATGGTTTGCATTGACTGGGGTGTCTTGGTGGGCTCCTGAATGGCAGGTATTGCTGGGTGAGGGTAAGTTTCTGGATGGCATGTTTTGTCGGGTACGGGGCTTTTGGTAGGCATGGGTTGGGTATGGTAGGGCTTCTGAGTTGCAGGGTGTGTCGCGCATCCGTTCCACTCTGCCCAAAGACCTTCCTTACGAAACGTTTGACTGGGGTGTCTTGGTGGGCTCCTGAATGGCAGGTACTGCTGGGTGAAGGGTTTCTGGCTGGCATGGTTTATCTTCACGGGGGGCTTTCTTTCGACATGGCGGTGGGTTTCTGGATGGTTTTGAGTCGTTTACCTGTTTTGTTGGGCACAGGGGTTTTGGCAGGCTTGGGTTGGGCACGGGCTCGATGTCTTCTAAATTGCAGGGTGTGTGCATGTGGGGTGCTGGTGGCCAGGGATGCGGGCTTCCAGACGGAATGGTTTGAATTGACTGGGGTGTCTTGGTGGGCTCCTGAATGGCAGGTATTGCTGGGTGAGGGTAGGTTTCTGGATGGAATGTTTTCTCGGGTACGGGGCTTTTGGTAGGCATGGGTTGCGTATGGTAGGGCTTCTGAGTTGCAGGGTGTGTGCGCGTAGGCAAGGTGAGACGGGTTTCTGGAAGGAATGCTTTGCATTGACTGGGGTGTCTTGGTGGGNGTACTGCTGGGTGAAGGGCTTCTGGCTGGCATGGTTTATCTTCACGGGGGGCTTTCTTTCGACATGGCGGTGGGTTTCTGGATGGCTGAGTTGTTTACCTGTTTTGTTGGGCACAGGGATTTTGGCAGGCATGGGTTGGGCACGGGCCCGATGGCTTCTAAATTGCAGGGTGTGTGCACGTGGGGTGCTGGTGGCCAGGGATGCGGGCTTCCAGACGGAATGGTTTGCATTGACTGAGGTGTCTTGGTGGGCTCCTGAATGGCAGGTATTGCTGGGTGAGGGTAGGTTTCTGGATGGCATGTTTTGTCGGGTACGGTGCTTTTGGTAGGCATGGGTTGGGTATGGTAGGGCTTCTGAGTTGCAGGGTGTGTCGCGCATCCGTTCCACTCTGCCCAAAGACCTTCCTTACGAAACGTTTGACTGGGGTGTCTTGGTGGGCTCCTGAATGGCAGGTACTGCTGGGTGAAGGGCTTCTGGCTGGCATGGTTTATCTTCACGGGGGGCTTTCTTTCGACATGGCGGTGGGTTTCTGGATAGTTGAGTCGTTTACTTGTTTTGTTGGGCACAGGGATTCTGGCAGGCATGGGTTGGGCACGGGCCCGATGGCTTCTAAATTGCAGGGTGTGTGCATGTGGGGTGCTGGTGGCCAGGGATGCGGGCTTCCAGGCGGAATGGTTTGCATTGACTGAGGTTGCCTTGGTGGGTGCAGGGCTTCTGGTTGGCATGGTTTGTCTTCTCGGGCGGCTTTCTTTCGACATGGCGGTGGGTTTCTGGATGGCATGTTTTGTTGGACAACAGGTTTTTGGCAGGCATGTGTTGGGCCGGCATGGCTTGAAACTTATGTTACAGCCGTCCTGCCTTAGAAGCTTCTTCGACGTACTTGTAGCTTTCTTGCCAAGGAGCTTCTGCTATATCACTTTCTGCCTGGAAGTTTCTGCTACATAAGTTGCGTTGGTTTGAACATCAAAAATTAACAACTTAGAGTACACAGTTGTGACTAGATTTTTTGTGCTAAAAATGCAAAGTCAGAGGTTGGAAGCAAGACCGTTGTCAAAGAAACCAGGGCCGAGATCAGGGGTTGGAATCCAAACCCTTTCCAAAGAATTCAGGAAATAGATCAGGGGTTGGAAGCAAAACCTTTGTCAAAGAAATCAGGACAGAGATCAGGGGTTGGAATCCAAACCCTTTCCAAAGAATTCAGGAAATAGATCAGGGGTTGGAAGCAAAAGCCTTGTCAAAGAAACCAGGACAGAGATCAGGGGTTGGAGTCCAAACACTTTCCAAAGAAATCAGGAAATAGATCAGGGGTTGAAAGAAAAACCTTTGTCAAAGAAACTAGGACAGAGAGCAGGGGGTGGAACCCAAACCCTTTCCAAAGAAATCAGGAAATAGATCAGGGATTGGAATCCATGCGAACCAGGACAGAGATCAGGGGTTGGAAGGAAAGCCGGAAACCAGGAAAGCCAGCACCCCTTCCAAAGAAAAAGGAAGAGAGAGAGAGAGAGAGAGCAGGGGTTGGAAAAGAAATCCCTTCCAAAGGAAGAAGGAAAAAGAACAGGGGTTGGAGGATGAAGCCCTTCCTAAGAAAGAAGGACACAGATCAAGGCTTGGAGGACAAGAAAGGTTGCATCTTTGGTTTGAAAACCCATAAGACACCTGGGCTGGATGGAAAAGCATTGAATTTGCAAACATGACCTGGACAGCCTTTCTGCATTGACTTCTTTACTTGGGCTGAAGAGCTCGCAGGCTTGAAAATCCTCTACGTATGATCGAGAGACCTTTAGGTACTATTTTGGTGCTTTCCTTTTCTCTAATTTGTAGATTAATTCGAATACTTAAATTGAACTAATTAAACTAATCAACTAATTTAATTAGTTTAAACTAATTAAACTAAT
>BGPT01002075.1:65069-97075 GCA_003297045.1 Symbiodinium sp. clade C Y103 | reverse complement strand
AGGATGGATTACCTTATACATTTAAAATTCCAGTAGATAGTGAGTTAAGCGATTACGTCGGTTCTGTTTGGGATAGAGGACAAGCAGATTATGCAAGTTAAAACCCTGTTTCCGTTAATTATTTATTGAGTAATTTTGTTCCAACTTCTCCATTAAATACATTCACTTCGTCTTATTTAAATCTCGTGCCATTTAGAGCNCAGACCACCACTATTCAGCACCAAATTCATATTCATCATCTATTATAAGAAAAATTTTGATAGACCAACAATTGGGGGGTATTGTTAATGATGCCCATGGCGGTTCTATGGGTGAAGACTATATAGATGTTAGCAATAAGAACTTGAAACGCCTATCATTCTGAATTACCAATGAAGAAGGTAAAACAATGAATTTACATGATATCCCAGTTGAGTTTTCATTACTATTCTCCCATTCAAGTTATTAAAAAAAAACATTTAAAAGTATATTGACAATATAAAACAGGATGCCTGACTATCGCAAAGGACAAAAGGAAGCACTGTTGTAAAACTTTACAAAAGAATGGCAAAACATCGTGGTCATTACAAAAAAATGGAAGGAGGTGCTCGTCTTTACGCTTCGGTGTTTGATATGTTTGATGAGTTTGGTGTTGAAAACTGTAAAATTGAATGGATTGAAGACTACCCCTGTAATAGTAAAAAAGAACTTGATGCAAGAGAGGGATATTATCAACAAAATACTTACTGTATAAACAAGGTTATAGCAGGAAGAACTAAACAAGAATGGTGGGAGGCAAACAAGCAAAATCAATCAATGAAGAAAAAACACACCGTCAAAACAATTTAGAGGAATGTAAGGAAAATGAACGAAAAGCAAACATATCAAAGAACCAAACATACAAGACAAAGACCCTTTGTTTGTGAGTGTGGTGTTGTATGTCAATTTAGGTCTAGATTTGACCATTTTAAAACAAAGAAGCACCAACAATACTTACAAAATCAAAACAACCCCAAGAATAAACATTATCAAACAAATTAAATTCTATATTTATTCCATAAATGAAAATGTATATAATTTCTACAACTATTTACAATGAGTATGTGAATTGCGTGCCAAGAAATGTAGGTGGCCATGTTGTGACATAGCATTTGGGCATCAGCAGCCCTAATTTCCCTTTTGTGCCCTGCTATCCTTGGGGCCCAACGCCCATTTCAGGGGAGCCAACTGCTGCGCGACCTGGCGGCCGAGCAAAAGCCGCTGCTGCGACATCGAGCTGCACTTCGTGAGGCGGCAACTGGGATTGGGTTTGTGTGCTACCGAATCAACATTGGTAGCGGAGCCGGATCTTCCGGCCTCCGGCTACTGAGCCCTACTACACCAACTATCAGCTGAACTACCACTGCAACTTCCTGACCGCTACATCCATCCTACAACATCCACTTGATCTATACTGGTTTGCTGTGCTGCGCTGGACTTTGACTCCATTAGCGACATTGCCAACCACGAGCTCTTCAAGCCTTTGCTGCGAGAGCTCTATCACCTGGACTTTGACAACCACGAGCTCTACGAGCCTTGCGTGGCGCTACTTCCTAAGGAATGGCATCATCAACGGCTTTGTCTTCTGGGCCGAATGGGGTGGACTTCGTTAAGGACACGTACATCCCGATCTTCACGAATCGCCCAGCTGACTATCGAGAATGGAGGCAGAGAATTATGCTGTATAAGAAGAAGTCGGACATCAACAAGAAGGGCAAGGAGGCAACCATCAACTTGATGACGAGTCTAAGCGGGATTGCCTGGAGGCAGATCGAGCACCTGGTGGAGAAAGCGGCCGAGTCTGACGAAGGCTTCAACATGATCCTGGCCGAGCTGGATAAGACCTTCAAGTACGATGACCAGGTGGAAATGCCCCGAGCTTTTGAGAAGTTCTTCTATGGGGTGAGTCGCAAGGATGGCCAGACGCTCATCAACTATGTGGCTGACCACAGGGAGGCGTTGATGGAGGTGGAGAAACATGGAGTGAAGATTCCTGACAAAGTAGCTGGTTGGATCATGCTGAGGAGAGCTGGACTCACCATGGAACAGAAGCAGATGATCCAAGGTCGTGCATCCGACCTGACGCAGACTGCGGTGACGGAGGCGCTCTACTTTTTGCTGGGCCAGGACTACAAAGGACGAGCACCAGACAACAAAGCCTGGCGGGGAAAGGGCTATGGTTCTTCGAGAATCAGGGCAGCGGCTACTTGACTGAAGAGGTCTATGAGATGGACGAGGAGGACTGGAATGACCTACCTGACGAAGCCGGTGACTGGGAAGATTGGGCCGACGAAGGCTATGATGATGAGGAGCAAGACGAGGTCTACTACACCCAAAACCCTGAGGAGCCGGAGATTGAGGACGAGTTCTTCACTGAGACTGAGCAGAACTTTGAAGACGCCTATGCGACCTATTATCTCAGAGCTTCCAGAGGATTTTACCCAGTGGTGGCTCTTGCAGACTCATCATCTATGTCATCCCCATCTGCCGGCGCCCAAGCACCGAGATCTCCAAAAGGCCGTGGAAAAGGTAAGTCCAAGAAAGGACGAGGAAAAGGGCCATCAAAGTGGCAGACAAAAGGTGGCCGGATTTTTTGCAGAGAGGCCAAGCAGCATCACGATGCCTGAAATGTGGCCAGCCTGGCCGCTGGGCAGCGAGCTGTCCACAGAACACTGCACGATCGAGCCCTACTTCCAAGACGAGCCCTTCACCATCCACGTCTACTTCGCCTACAAAGAAGGCCAAGACCGATGGAAGTGCCATGATGGTGCGTGACATGGCGAAGGTGAACCAACGTGGAGTACCTCAACTTGGAGAACATGGCTGGTTTGGCATCCAAGATGGTGGAGCTTCCTCTGTGGTGGTTGGACACCCTCATGCAGATCATGGACTACATGTGCCATCGAGGACTCTCTTCCGATCGATACCTCTTCATGGCCACGAACAAGACCTTTGGATTTGGAGGAGATGCTTCTCGCCAAGCTGATTGGTCCGTGAGACTTCCAGTTTACATCAACAACAAGTGTGGATACATGGAATGTTTCTTTCATGGTGGAAGGATCAACACCCTTGCTGGTCGGACGCCCAATTCTTCAAGCCTTGCAAGTCCAGATGAACTACAAGGACAACCTGATGTGAATCCAAGATGGACCATGGACTGAAGTCCCCATTGGCGAGCGAGGTGAGTACCTCTTGCGCTTGGATGACGGCGTCGAGAACGACCCCAAGGGTGAGGTGGTGGACTTTGACTACATCACTGATGAGTCCTTCGCGCTGATCACCAACTATGAGGACTTGAGCGACTATATCGACGTCCATGAGTACCTCTCCACGACTGGACGACCTCCTCCAGAGCAAGCACTGAATGCCGATGAGACTGGCTATGAAACAGCTTCTGAAGAACCCATGCAAGAAGAACCTCCTGATGAGGATGCGGCAGTGCGCCGTGACATCACCGACAAGCTGTTGAAGACCATCCACATGAGCTTCAATCAATTCAGCAAGCAAAGACGTCTTGCTGCGGAAGATGCCCTCTACGCCCATCAGAATGGCCAGAAAGTCTTCTGGGAAGTTTTCAGTGGCAGTGCCAACCTCTCCAAAACTATGGAAGATGCTGGGTGGCTGGTGCAATGCTTCGACCTTGACACTGGCTGGAACTTCGAGATTGCCTCACACCGACGTGAATTTCTGGAATGGCTGGATGTGTCCTGCCCTGACTTTGTCTGGTTTGCCCCTCCTTGTACAATCTGGTCTCCATTGCAAGAACTGAGTATGAGTCCCACACGAGGTGGAGAAGAACGATGCCAAGCTGTGATGGCCGACCGCGACTACCAGGAAGCTACGTTCCTGCGAATGACAAGGAGGGGATACCTCAGCCAAGTCTTGGAAGACCAAAATTAACCTTCGCAACCCTTGAGGGCTATGACTCTGACTTCGACCAGTGCCAGTACGGCGTGACCCTTCCTGATGACCAGGGGATTGATCAAACATCCAGAAGAGCACTCGATTGAAGTGCACCGATGAGACCATGGCCTTGGACTTAGCCTGCACGTGCCCTGGTGACCATTGGCATTTGCCGATTGAAGGAAGTTCCCCTGGCATTGGAGCTCGGGCTGAAGCTTCTGGCATCTATCAAGCCCAACTGTGCAACAGCTTCTGCCGTGCCATTGAGCAGATCTTTGAGTACAAGGGCCACGAACAGACCTTTGCCATTGACGACATCCACAAGGCCCCGATCATTGAGGAGTTTGAGGTGCCTGGAGCTGATCCACCTGAACCGGAATCTCCTGCTGACCCACCTGAAGTGGCTTCTGGAGTTCTTCAACGACTACAAGATGACGACATGCAGAAAGCACGTCGAACTATCATGCGACTTCATCGCAATTTGGGCCATCCTACCCGAAAAGAAGTGGTGCGATTGCTGCAGAACAAAGGAGCATCAAGTGCCCTGATCACCGCAGCTCAAGAACATCAATGTGGACTTTGCGATCTACATCAACGACCAGTTGGAGTACCAGTATCCAGCATGCCCAAGAACTCGACCTTCAACCAGCGAGTTCAAGCTGACACTCTTTGGATCCAAGTACCAGGTCAAAGACAACAACAACCTGTCTTGATGATTTCTGATTGTACTACCAGACTTCTTGCAGGACGACATCTTCGCAATGGCGAACGAACAGAAGAGTTCATCAAGCAATTGGAAAGAGCCTGGATCCGAAGTTTTGGACCAATGCAAGTACTACAAGTTGACGAGCATCGGGCCTGGTCTAGTGACCAAATGAGGGAGTGGTGCACAGAACAAGGCATCCACTTGCAAGTCAGCCCTGGTCAAGCCCATACAAGGCTTGCAATCCTGGAACGACGGCATCAAGTCCCTTGCCGTGCGGTGACCCTGTTTCTCCAAGCCAATCCTGCCATTGCAGCAGAACCTGAAGGCCTGGTGACCGCCCTGAACTATGTCATCCCGCAGATCAATCGAGCTCCCAATGTTTGTGGTTTCAGTCCAATCCAGTGGACATTGGGATACACCCCTCATGTGCCTGGCCTCCTCATGGAAGAACAGACCCAGCACATCTGGATCCATCAGCCCAGTTCCTGGAGAAACTACGACTACGACAAGAACCGGCAAAAGCCACTGCTGAGGCTTATTGTGACAACAGATTGAGGAGAGCTTTACTGCGGAAGTTCATGGGCCAGCAGACACTTCTCATTGCCGGTGACTTGTGCTTCTACTGGAGAGATGCCCCTGCTGGATCAAATGCAAAACTTCGATGGCGTGGACCAGCCACAGTCATCATGAGAGAACCTGGACCTTCAGGCCCACAAAGTGATGTGTACTGGCTGGGGCACGGCACTGTACTTCTTCGAGCAGCACCAACATGTGAAGCCTGCCCAAGTGGTACCTGATGTCTCTGAGAAAGCTCAAGATCCACTTGATGCAGCCAACAAGCCCTACAACACATCAGGAATCGTGGAGTCACACAATACGTGGACCTCAACAAGACGAACAAGAGGCGACGTGATGAGGTGGACACAGATGAAGAAGAAGGACAAGATGACCGAGACCTTGATGACATGTCCTTCAGAGACCTCCCTCCTGACAGTTGGGTCCACAGTGATGATGGGAGGATGTGGACGAGACTTCACAATGTTCCACGAAAACGCCTCTTCGTGCCCGAGCCCACTGCCGATGTGCCGGTTCACTTGTTCAAGAACGGGCGCATGACGGACATCCGCAGGGGAGCTCTTAATCCAGAACATCTTCGAATCCGAAATGAATGGAAGACTCCTACAGCTGCTCGAGAGCTGCACTACATGTGGACGGGTTCAACGACATTCTTTGTTGACCCGGAAAGGCTATCAGAGCCTTATGAGCCCACAACACCAATGGATTCCGACAGAGGTGAAGATGATGAAGAGCCAGAAGGCCCTCGAGATGGAGAAGATGAGACTATGCAAGACACAACCTCACCATCACCTGGCACAACTGGACCTTCATCATCGGCGAGACCTACGTCCCTGGAACCTAGCTCGACCTCGAGAATGTTGGATCCTCCAAATGAAGAACTTCCTGAAGTACCAGTGACACCTGCCAGCATATTGGAACCTGAACCTTTGGAAGAGCCACAAGTTGCACCGTCATTGACGGAATCTCATCTTCCAATACCACCGGGCCAGAAACCCTTCTTCCAGCCTGAGAGAAAGGAGTCCTTTGCTGAACAACGTGCTCGTTTGGAGCGACAAGAAACCCTCTTGATCAAACGACCTGAGTCGTATGGCCCTGCAAAACCTTTGCCAGAGCGATCAACACCTTATTCAACGCGACCACTCACTGAAGATGAAAAGGCAGAGTTCTCACTTGATGTGGATGTCTTGCCCAACAACCATCTGCCACCTGGATGGAAGTTTGAAGATGGATTCATCGTGCTTGGTGATTTACAAGATGAATGGCGACTCGATGGAAACTACTTGACAAAGATGCACTATACGAGCCGCAACAAGGAGTTCATTCCCACTGAGAAGAACTGCCCTGTGCCTCTGCACTACTTGACGAAGCAGAGGATCACCAAGCTGAACGGCGGCAAGATCATCCGAGACAAATGGACAAGATCCACTGCCTGCAAACAGATAACCAATCATGAGTGGACTGGCTACCCCCTCGAGGAAGGACGCCCTGAACCTTTTCCAGAGCAAGAGCCATGGGGCCGAGTCCATTTTCCTGCAGGAGGACAAAAGTAGTACAACTGTGAGCGAGCGGACCATGTCCATCTCAGATAGATTAGCGTTCAAGGAAGCGAAACAGAAAGAGCTGGAATCCTTCTTTCAGAACCATGTCTGGATCTTTGATGAGGCCACAAATGCCCGACCTGATCGAGTTCTACGGGCCAAGTTCATCCTGAATTGGAAGACCAATCCAGATGGAAGTCCCCGGGCTAAAGCCCGACTCATCTGTCAAGGATTTCGTGACCCAGATGCCCTGAATGGATCCCTGACAACGGCAAGCCCTACGTTGACCCGTTTGTCAAGGAGCATGATCCTCTGTGTGACATCGCTGCTGGGTTTCAATCCGTTCACGGCGGATATCTCCACAGCCTTTTTGCAGGGCAAGAGCTATGACCCGAAGTCTGAGCGCGAGCTGTGGATCAAACTCCCCAAAGAGGCGGATGAACTACTTGGACTTCCTCCTGGCCATGGACGCGTAATGAAACTCACCAAGCCCATGTATGGACTGGTGGATGCCCCGAAGGCCTGGTTTGATGAGGCTGTGGAGCGAATTCTCAAGATGGGCAATGGCTCCATCATGCAGCACCCTTTGGATGGCTGCCTGTTTTTGGCCTTTGACAGAAAGATCCAATTGGATTTTGACGATGTGGAGGCAAAGCCCCGACTGATAGCAGTCTTTGGACTTCATGTGGACGACCTCCTGGGATGCTGTGATGAGAAGGACCCAGCCACCAAATCTTTGATGGACACTCTGAGACGCACTTTCAATTTCCGAGAATGGCACTCTGGTGCTGAGAAGGATGAGCTCACCTATTGTGGAGCAAAGATTGTCCGAGTGGCTGAAAACCATTGGAAGATCCACCACACTGAATACCTGAACAAACAGAAACCGATCTCCATTCCCAAGGAGCGACTTCGACAAAATCTACCACTTTCTGAAAATGAGCGAACAGCACTACGTGGGCTCCTTGGTGCCTTACAGTGGCCGAGTACTCAGACGACACCATGGCTTCAGGCCGATGTCAGCCTGTTGGCTGGATCAGTTTCCACTGCAACCATTCAGACCTTGACTGAAGCCAACAAGGTGTTACGGTACGCCAAGAGAACAATGATGTGGGCCTCGAATACCGATGCCTTGGCGCACGGGAGAACATGACGTTCATCGCCTTCTCCGATGCGAGCTTCGCATGTCGACCGGACTTGTCAAGTCAATGAGGATTCCTCCTGGCAATGGTCGATGCTTCAGTGGCCAACGGCGATGAGGGACACTACAACGTGGTGGACTGGAGATCATGGGAGCTGGCCAGAAGCTCAAGATCGACTTTGTCAGCAGAAAGCCAAGCAGCCTCTGAAGCTGCGGATTCCCTTTTGTTCACCTGCACTTTCTGGAACCTTCTTTGGGAACCCTGGCTACCTCTTGATGCCTTGACGACGGCCAAGCCGGCCAAAGCACCACATCTTGTGGTAGATGCCAAGTCGCTCTACGACATGCTTTCAAAGCCCGAGGTGCAAGCAAGCAGTGGCACCGACAAGAGGACCACCATGGAAGTTCTGGTGACGCAGGACAAGCTAGTCTGCTGTGGTGCTACAACAAAGTGGGTGTCTTCGGAACAGCAATACGCTGATGGGCTGACGAAACATGCTGCAGCACAATTGCTGGCAGAGAGATTGAGATCTCACCCGGTGAAGCTGAAGAGCGACCAAAGCTTCCAAGCAGCGAAGAAGAAAACCCCACAGGAGCGCAAGAAGAATGCTGAGATGTTTGCCATCAAGAAGCCGAAGCGAGCGCTGGCGGCAATGTTCTCTACAGGTAAGGCCTTTTACAGTTATAACTTAGTGCTACTTATAAGTATTTATAAGTAGTTATAAGTCAGTTATGGCAACTATTTTGATCAGTTATAAGNCCTTTTACAGTTATAACTTAGTGCTACTTATAAGTATTTATAAGTAGTTATAAGTCAGTTATGGCAACTATTTTGATCAGTTATAAGTCATTAACTGGGGACTTATAACTGCTACTTATAACTGGTCTAACTGCTTTTGTAATTGTTATAACTTTGTTTTCCCAATTCGTAACTGCTATAACTGTTTTTTGTCGAAAACATAGCTATGAACATAGGCAAAGATGATCGTACACACAGTGACATGCTGCTTGAAAGAGCAGCCAANGACAACATCACGTATCTGATGCGACGTAATTAGTGGCAAATTACTTGGCATCCCCAAAAATTCTAAACTTATGGATTTCCTATCCTCAACGAAACCTTGGTAAATTCAGAAAATTTCTGAACTTATGGCATTCGTTTCCTGAATTCTTAACTTGTCTAGTTTCAATTCAGTTTGAAAAAGCTATCAGTTCAGAAAATTTCTGAACTTATGATTTTCCTATACTATATGATACCTTGATAAGTTCAGAATTTTTTCTGAACTTGTGGTTTTCTTATCCTATATGAAACCTTTGTAAGTTCAGAAAATTTCTGATCTTATGGTATTCCATTCCTGAATTGGACCTAGATAAGTTCAGAAAATTTCTGAACTTATCTTGTTTTAATTCAATTTGAAAAAGCTATAAGTTCAGAAAATTTCTCAACTTATCTAGTTTCAGTTCAGGAATGGAATACCATAAGTTCAGAAAATTTCTGAACTTATAATCCTATCCTCCTCAAACAAACCTTTATAAGTTCAGAAATTTCCTGAATTTATGGCTTTCCTATCGTTAACTAAACCTTGATAATTTCAGAAATTTTCTGAACTTATGGTATTTCATTTCTGATCTAAACCTAGATAACTTCNATGGCTTTCCTATCGTTAACTAAACCTTGATAATTTCAGAAATTTTCTGAACTTATGGTATTTCATTTCTGATCTAAACCTAGATAACTTCCGAAAATGTTCTAAACTTATGGTTTTTCCCTTTCTGAAGTAATCATAGCTAATTTCAGAAAATTTTCTGAAATTGTAAATGTTTCTTCGCAACCTAGACATTGATTATTGTATTTCTTTCAGTTTGCAGTTGAGAATTTTTCAAACAAAAATCCCACAAAGCCGGGAGAAGCTTAGACAGTTTGACGAGGAACTCAAATACCAAAAATCAACACATATTCATTTCAAATTCCATGATTCTTTGAAACGAAATTTTAATAAATATATATTAGTGGCAAAAGAAAATTCATGTTCGTCCTTCCTATAAATCTAACTGCTATAACTGTTTTTCCTCAAATCACAACTGTTATTAACTGTTTTTGTAACTGCTACAACTGCTTTTAACTGACTTATAAGTTCAGTTCATCCAGTTACACCAGTTATGTCTAACTGCCTTAAGTCGGCTAACTACAGTTATAACTCACTATGGACTTATAACTCGTTATAAGTTACTTATAACCCAACTTATAACTGTAAAAGGCCTTACCTGTATGTGCTGGACGACGAGCTCAGCGACCAATGTGGACTACAACACTTACACCACCTACACGTACAACATCCTCAACCTGGACATTTTCCAGTTGCTCTTATACCATGTTCCTGGCGATTGTCCTGGGCTTCCTGGTAACTGGCGTGTGGCGAAATTGGCGAGGAGATGATTGAAACAGCGGCTGAAGAGGAACGCTTCGAAGAAGCTAGTAATCCAGCAACTGCTTCGGTCGAAATTCAGACCGACATGGAGATGCACGACGTGGTCTCTTTCCGAGATTACTGGGAGGCGACACAGCGCCTGGAGCACTACATTGAGAACGAGACTGTCCCCCACAACATCTACGACGCCATGATGGCGACTCACCATCGCGAGTTGGATGTGTACTATGAGGCCTTGTACGAAAATACAAGGAGGATGGGACTTCAAGAAAGGCAACACCGTGCCAATCTCCACAACCTGACCCAGGCCCCCGTGTACTTTACACGTCAAGGGCGATGTTGGCATGCACATCCTGAGTGCCTGCGGCGCCTTTCATCCACTGAGATCATTCAGAAAGAGTACTGCACGAGATGTGCGCATACGCTGGGTGGCATCCTTCAACCAGATGAGGAGCCTTCTACTGCGGCTGGCGCGAATGACTGAGGGTGGATACTTTTCTCACCATGCACGATTTTCTTTTTGCTTTTCACACTTTTGCACCTGTGTGAATTGCGTGCCACGCAATGTAGGTGGCCATGTTGTGACATAGCATTTGGGCATCAGCAGCCCTAATTTCCCTTTTGTGCCCTGCTATCCTTGGGGCCCAACGCCCATTTCAGGGCTGCGACATCGAGCTGCACTTCGTGAGGCGGCAACTGGGATTGGGTTTGTGCGCTACCGAATCAACAGAGTAATATTAGAGTAGTTGATTTAAATGAAGAAGCCACCCAAGAAGTAGAAACACCAATACAAACCGAAGAAGCAATTGAAGAAGCACCACAAGAAACAATACAAGAAGAAGTGAAAGAAGAGCACAAACCAAAAAATGAAGTAGTGTTGGACATTGCTAAGGAGATACCACAAAATAAAGAAGAGGTAACTGAACAAGTCCAAAAGAAGCCAAGGGAACGCACACAAGACAAAATTGTTAGTTGTCCAAAATGCCAAAAATCAATGAAGCTAAAAAGTTACAGATACGGGCATGAACAAAACTGCAAGGGACNTTGTCCAAAATGCCAAAAATCAATGAAGCTAAAAAGTTACAGATACGGGCATGAACAAAACTGCAAGGGACGGCTTCAAGACAGAGAAGTCAAACCGCATAGCAAACCAAGAGCCAAACCAAAGCCACAACCAATAGCCGAAGAAATAACAGACGATGTCATCAACGAAGTTTCAAACACTGTAAAACAGAAAGTAATAACAAATGTTGTTAATAGTATTCAATCTNCATCAACGAAGTTTCAAACACTGTAAAACAGAAAGTAATAACAAATGTTGTTAATAGTATTCAATCTAACCCAATAAACAGCTTGGCACAACATTACCACTTGTTGCAACAGGAATACATCAAACAGAAACACGAGAAGTAGAATACCCTTTGTCAAAATATGTTTTCTTCAAAATCTAAAAAACGTTAATATTATTATCTAAGATAATAATATTATGGTTCAATTAGACGGTGGTAATACTATCATAGGAACAGAATTTATCCAACTTTTAGCAACCGGTCAATCTAACCTTGCTACTGAAAGCTATGTTAATACTGCAATTATAAATGGAGGAGGTGAGGGCGCTGACTTAACAAACTACTATAATAAAACAGAAACCGATACATTACTGAATAATAAATACAATAAATCAGAGACAGATACATTGTTAGATGCCAAACTGAATATCAACAATCCACAGGACATGTCGGGAACACTTCGTATAGGACATGTTTTAGGCACTTCCAAAATCGTATTAAATGCTGTATCTTCGGATAAAGATTTTTATGTCAATGGTGATGCCCAAGTTGGAGGAAATCATTTAGTAGCATCATTGGACAGTAGCGGTCATATCAAAGGTTCTAATATCCAATCAAATACATTTAATGCCTTGAATACAAACGATATACTTTTCCAGAGCAACAATGATACTTACATAGAATATGACGTTTCCGAAAGTAAAATTGTAGCAAGTAAAAAAAATGCGGAGGCCATTTGATAACACAGGAGATAGACACAATAGCAAATTTGGATTTTATCATAAGAAGAAACGATGTTAGCATGATTGAACTACAAGATAATCTAACGGTATTGAAAACAAAAACTCAATGTGATAACAATATTGTATGTGACAACTATGAAAGTAGAAATACATCAACAATCATAAACCATATTATGAATGAAAGCACGGGAGAAATGAAATTCTATGTAGGTAGTCCTAGCACACCAGATACAACAACTAATTTAATAATGACATTGAAAAATAATATCATTGAATTTAATAAACCTAACAATGTAGATTTATCAGGGGACACTTCAAACTGTGTTAAACTGACAGGAGAAAGTGACCAACAAGTGGCAGGAACTGTTGCCATCAATGGTGCAAAAAATGGAAGCAACATATTAACTGTTAATGGTGCTTCATATTTTACAAATAACATAGAATGTGTTAATAATATCCTATGTGATTACATTGAAAGTAGGAACACATCAACAATAATGAACTATTTCCTCAATATTTGAGATTTCAATTGTCATCATCACAAGCGTATTTTAATGTAGAAACAATATGTCCGGAATTACAAACAAATATTATAAATACAAAAGATGCTGGCGATAGTGATTTAGTGTTCAAAAGAAATGATGTTAATATATTCAAATTTAATACCAGTAATCAAATACAGTTATTAGGTGGTAATGAAACATCTTTTATATATGAAGATGCCCATTTTGATTTAGTTAATTATAATGTTTTAAGAATTAGAAATACTGAAACTGTTGATAATGGCATTATTTCATTTGGTGTTGGTGGAACATTAGATGTCTTCCAGATTTTTAATTCGGGCTTCACATCATCAGTTGAATTATCAATACCGCAGGTTTTATGTAATGCTTATGACAGTTTCGGTGGCGACAATGTAGTATTTAGTAGAAATGGAGCAGAGCATATGAGATTAAAAAGTTCAAGTAGTATTGTAGATATTGGAACAGGTATTGCTTTATCTTCAAATTATATTTATTGTAATTATATATCACAACGAACAATGGGTAATGATATGATTTTTAGAGGTGGTAATGTAGCGGGTGATAGTAGTGTTGAATTTATGCGTTATAGAAGAACAGATGAAGATATTATTTTTTCAAAAGACATATGTTTAAATCAAGGTCAAAAAATGTATTTGAATAGAGCCACTGATGATGATGTTTATATTAGTAGTTCGGTAGAAAACGGAGCTAATCTGTCAGAGTTTGTAAATAGAGATAGTATAGATCAATTAAGAATTAAATTTTGGAATGGAACTGCAATAGACAATACTTTATCAATGTCGTGGAATGCTATAAATTTACATAGAAACACAACTGTATCCGCTGGTTATAGTTTAACTAGTGATATTAATGACACTTCTGATAATAATAAAAAGTATGACATTAAAAGTGTTGAAAATAATTTTACAGATATAGTAAAACAGATTGAACCTAAAACCTTGAAAATGAAAGATGAAAAGGACATAGGCATAACAAAAAATCATATAGGGTTTATTGCTGATGAAACCCAAAAAGTTATACCAACAGATTTTGAAAATATAGTCAATGAAAATGATGAAGCTATTAAAATGTTAAACTATGTTAAATTATCATCTGTGCTGTGGGGCTGTGTAAGAGAACAGCAAAAGAAAGATTGAGTGGTTAGAAAGTTCTGTTTATGAACTGATTGAAGAAGTGAAAGAGTTGAAAGGAAAGAAAAAACCAAAAGCAAAGGCTAAATCCAAAGATAAGGATGAAGATTAAATACCTAATAAAATAAAATGGGGAACAAACAATCAACAGTTAAAAATACCTGTATGGAAGAAATCAGTAACATAAACGAAGATGAGTTAGATATATCAAATATAGAAAAGCTACAAATAAAGGCAATAAAAGAAATCAACAATAAACTTCAAGAAATGGAAAATAAAAAATCTGACAAAATAACATACAAATTACCATCTATAAATTTATGTGCTCCAAGTTTATTTTAATAGGGCAAAATTATTCTANAAAATAAAAAATCTGACAAAATAAC
Organism: Symbiodinium sp. clade C Y103; assembly: GCA_003297045.1. Classification (NCBI taxonomy): domain Eukaryota; class Dinophyceae; order Suessiales; family Symbiodiniaceae; genus Cladocopium; species Cladocopium sp. clade C. Next base: position 82,668 of record BGPT01002075.1, on the reverse strand, counting down.
ATACAAATTACCATCTATAAATTTATGTGCTCCAAGTTTATTTTAATAGGGCAAAATTATTCTAACTTTGCCCTGTTAAATTTTATTATCTTCAATATTAATGACTTTTTCAAACCTAATGTAAAACATGTGGTTTATATCCTTGGCATTCATATTTACAAACAAGAATGAATAGGGTTGGTCATTGGCTGCTAAATTGTAAATCTCTCTCAATCTGTCTTTATCAACAATTGCTGAATTTTCATCTATAAACGTTTGTAATTCTGAAATATTTTTCAATCTAAAAATGTATAAGGAAGACGCATTTAATCTAATGATAGGAGCTNACAATTGCTGAATTTTCATCTATAAACGTTTGTAATTCTGAAATATTTTTCAATCTAAAAATGTATAAGGAAGACGCATTTAATCTAATGATAGGAGCTAAAACATTATATTTTTGTGTTGAACAAATCACAGAAATACCATGATGTCTTCCTCTTGTAAATAAGCCATGTAATAACTTGCTGTGTCTTACAAACNTTTTTGTGTTGAACAAATCACAGAAATACCATGATGTCTTCCTCTTGTAAATAAGCCATGTAATAACTTGCTGTGTCTTACAAACCTTGGGTCGTCTGCGTGGTCATCAATTACAATAAGGCAACTATATAGTTTGTTCCTTTTGTGGTCTTTCATGTAATCTATTATCTTGCGTTGAGTTTCAATAACTGTATTCAATTCATCAGGGTCATAATCTGGAAAATATATTTTTTCCTTCTTGTCATCTACCTTCATTCGTTTCTGATGTATATTTTTACCTCATTGAATGTAGGGTCTGAATGAACACTTGGACTAAAAATGAAGATACGGGCAAATGCCCCTCTATAAACATTTAAGATTAGGTTTTGTANGAATGTAGGGTCTGAATGAACACTTGGACTAAAAATGAAGATACGGGCAAATGCCCCTCTATAAACATTTAAGATTAGGTTTTGTATGAGAACTGTTTTACCTCCTGTTGAAGAAGCAACTATAATACTTCTGCATGGCAACTTGGGGACATGCTCAAACTTTGACTGTTTGAATTCATAGTTTGTTATGTTGATTGGTTTGATTCTAGGTATAGTATCACTGTTTTTACTCATATTATTATTTAAATGTTTTAGAAAATAAAATGTAATAATAATTGTTGATGGATACTTTTTGACGGATACTTTTTAAGGCACAGCATAGAAACAGATAAAGGGAACATCAATCCATCAAAGAATGTTAATTAGTTTTGAGATAGAACGTCGCCCCTTGAAATCTCGTAAGCAATAGAAGATGTCCTATTTTTGCATGTGCATGTTTCATCCAACGCGTCGCAGTGTTAAATAGCCTATAATTAGATTGTAAAACTATCTAATTATATGTAATGAGTGAATATGATACATACATAAAAACCATCAATGAAGTTGAAAATTCTGTTATGGATGATGATATCCAACCGAAAGTCAAGAATAATAAATGCAAAACTGTTTGTTTCTTCATTGCAGAAGTTGCCAAAGTATGGATAAGACACTTAAAAAACATGAACTGTAAAGAAAAACACATTAAAATAAATATCTAAATATTGAAATAAACAATTAAAAAATGTATAGTAATTTAAATGGTTGAAAAAGCATCAGAAAGTTCTGAAAGCAAAAATGAGAAGGATGAAAAACTTACAAAAATACTTTCAAAAGTAAATGCGATAAGAAAAATGATGAAAACTATTCATGATGACGTGGATGAAATCAAGCAAAAAAAATTGGTAAAACGTGAAAATGAAAACAAAGAGAAAGTTGAAAAAGCATTTGAAGCAAAGGGTATTGGACGTCCTGCTGGAAATTTTGACACCAAACAAAAACAGTATCTTGACATGTTGAACAATGGTAAAATCAAACAACCAAAAGATAAAACGTTGGAGTTTTACAAGATTGCCAAAGGTAAAGAGGGAACATACTATCTTTGGCCTGATGAAAAATGAATGACTATCACATAATGTAGCCAATGGAAATCAATAGATTTGAAAATTTAATACAGTAACAGAACAACAACATAAACAAAACAGAACAACACAACAACAAGCAAACACCCCTCTCGTGTGAGCTGGAAGATGGGCAAGGGCTTGTATGATAGAATGACTTGGTTAGTTCGATATACACAGATACACATACAGAGCATGATTGAGAGCGTTTGCTTCGGTCGTCGCATTTCTCAAAATTAGGTATAACCCCCCCTGAACCGTTTATCCACCACAAGGGTGGCATTCACTTGGGCACAATGCCTACTCAAATCTTTGTGANCGTCGCATTTCTCAAAATTAGGTATAACCCCCCCTGAACCGTTTATCCACCACAAGGGTGGCATTCACTTGGGCACAATGCCTACTCAAATCTTTGTGAGTGCCAATGATGGACTTGGTCGTATGATGACCGTGGATGACAAAGAGACCATTGGCAACCTCAAAATTCGCATAGCAGATGAGTTGGGGACTTCTTTGGATGACCAAGTTTGGCAGGACTGGGGTTCTCAAATCAAACCAGTTGAAGAGCAGTTTTGAAACGGATAATGTTTCCTGTGTTGTGCTCAGCCNTTCTTTGGATGACCAAGTTTGGCAGGACTGGGGTTCTCAAATCAAACCAGTTGAAGAGCAGTTTTGAAACGGATAATGTTTCCTGTGTTGTGCTCAGCCTCTTTCAGGTTCATAATTTCCAGCAGTGGAGACCATGACCGATACCATCAATTCTCCCATTCCCATTCCCGAAGAGCAGGAAACCAAAGGTGCTGAAAATTCCGTTGTTGAGAAGGTGATGACCTACAAGGAAAAAATCCAGCTGGAAAGAGACAGCCATGTGTGTTCCCAAATCGGAGGCGGGAAGAGAAAGAGTGAGAATTCAGAGGGCTATGAAAACAGAAACCAACGAATTCGCAAGTTAGAGAACAAATTTCGCGCTCTGGCGGCCAGTGTGGCAGCATCACCAGTGAAGTGCAACTCGGTGGATGATATATTGTCGGCCTTTGACACAGCAAGGGCAAACCTCAACGCATCACCAGAAGAAGCCGCCAAGCAGACCTTTGGAAAGCTCACGGAGGATGAAGTATCCAAGTTTGTGAAGACAGTGATGACATCTCACAGACTGGGGACAAGGACATCCATGTTGGCCCAAAAGCTATTCGAAGCTCATTTCAACAGCCTTGCCGAGATGAAGGAAACCATCAAACGATGTGAAGCTCAACCACAGAAATTCATTGAACTCTTGCTTGTCAAGAACTTCACCAGCAGTGATGGAAGCATCGAGTGGGATAGGGTTGTTGAATTCGCAAAAAAGAAAGAGACCAATACCACAGGAGCAGGTGCCGAGAGAGAAGATAGAGACGAAGAGATGTTGCCAGCAGAAAATGATGATGAAACCGGCGGTGGTGGCGATGGTGACAGTGGTGGATCGAAACCCTCAAAAAAAGGTCCGGGGAGGCCACCTACAAGAGCAAAAACCATCACTTGAAAACCAAAGGTTCATGGCAACATCACCAATAGTGTGACAAGTCCATCGTGAGATTGGAGCGGTCGGGGAGCATGAGCTGTGGGTCAGTCGTTGCTAGTTTTTCTACAAGGGTGACCTTGCCCCCTAAATCATGAAGAAATATTTGTTGTAAAAAATGTTTTAAAGAAATGTTCATATAAATATTCATGCAATTGTTGGACAAATATTTTTGAATTACTGAAATTCTATCAGACTAACCTTGCCCATATTTTACATGGACAAGTCTATTGAAGTTCTGATGGTGTTTCATTAAATCATTTGGTTGGTTGTTGTTCTGATTTGTGTTCATGAGAATTATTCAGTAAATTTGTTGGTAGGTTTATTGAATAATTTTTCTGGTTCTCGAAAGTGTCGGCTCCGCGTCTGTGCAAGGGAAGTATTTCGCCCCTTGTGTAGATTAGACATCTTAGTGGGCGACACGCACGTTCCCCACGGGCGCCTCCGCGGTGCCTTCCTAGTGCTGTGCTTGCTGCGCTTAGCTGACCGGCCGCGCTGCGAGCACCAACCCCTACTTGTACTTTGTGGTGTATGTACAAGGCAATTTTGTTGCACTTCCTCCACCTGATTTTGATTCTGGACACGGGCATCGCGGCCTTTCTGAGTTGTCACGACTCCATCAAGGCGGAGAGCTCTGCGGAGATCAAGGGCAAAGGCGCGTCGAGATTGGTTCCTACACCGTTCTGGAATTGTACATCTCCCTGTTCATCGCCTTCGTTCTCTCCATTCAGTACTTGCGTCTCATCATTCACGGGATCCAGTTTTTCTGCGACGAGTTCAACAAGCCATCATGTCTGTTGTGGATGCGGAGCACACTGGCAGCAATGTGTCCAGTCGACTCGGAAGTCCCCCAGAAGACGCAGAAATCAGCAGAATCAACAGTATCAGAAGCAAGGATGGAATTACACTGGTCCAAGGGATCAGAATCAGACTACTCCTTGGGCTGGATCGGGACGCAATAAGTCCCCTCGTCCTCGAGGACCAGCACAACGACCTCGTGCGGCGACCAAATCACCGGCACGGCATACTCCCAAGAGCAGAACCCAGACCCCTGAAACGATCTAAAAAATAGATTTACTTGATGACGATCTTAAAAATAGATCTCGGCGATCTATTTTTTTACAACTCCCGGGGAGCACGCTTTACACCGGTTCCGTAATTTTTTGGCAGTCAATGAAGAGGCCAGATGACNAAAAATAGATCTCGGCGATCTATTTTTTTACAACTCCCGGGGAGCACGCTTTACACCGGTTCCGTAATTTTTTGGCAGTCAATGAAGAGGCCAGATGACTTTTTGAGACATGCGGGATACTAAGCTTCTCCAAACAGGAAAGTAGCAGGAAGAAATATGAGCGGGTGTGGGGGGTGCTGCTTTCCAAATTCTGAATCATTCATGTTGCGCCCGCTTCTGTTGCAAGGCTTCCCAACCCGGTCAGATACTAGAACACTCAGCTTGGTTTGCTTTTTCCATGGGGCAACGCCAAAATCAGCAAACCAACAGCCCAAAAAACACGAAATTGCTGTTCTATGCAATTTTCCACCAAAAAANCAGCTTGGTTTGCTTTTTCCATGGGGCAACGCCAAAATCAGCAAACCAACAGCCCAAAAAACACGAAATTGCTGTTCTATGCAATTTTCCACCAAAAAAGGGAGCGAAGAGCGTGCGATGAGCCTCCGGACCGAAAATGCGAGGAGCCCCCGATGAGCCTTGCTCATTTTTCTTCGCCAGCAATTAAAATGAAAAGGAAAATGAGCGAGGAGCCACCGATGAGCCCCCCAAAAAAGGAGCGAGGAGCCGAGGAGCGTGCGAGGAGCCTCCGGACCGAAAATGCGAGGAGCCCCGGATGAGCCCTGCTCATTTTTGTTTGCCCACAATTAAAACGAAAAGGAAAATGAGCGAGGAGCAACCGATGAGCCCCAAAAAAAAGGAGCGAGGAGGGTCCGATGAGCCAAATGTGTCAAAAACTAGGCGCGGAAAAAGCCGTTTTTTGATCGGCAGGACACAAAAACGAAAAAAAATACAAGCGAGCGATCTTGAAAACGGGAAAGTCAACGATTCAAAACTAAAAAGCATTAAAGCACCCCATTTGATACACTATCCACGTCACCTTCGTGTAAGCGCCGAGGTTTTTGACATAGCTGGCCGCACTGCAGAAACATGATTTCGTTTTGAAAATATGAATGCAGAAAATTGTTAATACGCAGAATTGTATTTTAGGTTGGCCACAAAAAAGGCCAAGGTGGTCNAAAACAAGGGAGTGCCGTGCAAAGTCTGTCTTGCTTTCAGTGCGGCGATAGATGGGACCGATCCAAAAAATAGATCCAGCCTATCTATTTCTGGCAAAAAACGACGATCTAAAAAATAGATCTGTCCGGGGGTATGGGGACAGACATGTTGAGACATGTTGCACGTGCAAAATGGAGCATCTGAGTGGGAAATTCCCACTAAATAAGCTTTTTGTACCCTNACATAGGCAACTTATAAGTTAACATACGGCATTTAGCAACTAGCTTACTAAGTTCACTATCCGCACTAAGTACTTATAACCACCCCCGGCCCTCCAAGTGGAAGCCCGACGAGCACCACATCGAGGAGACCCCCACGGCTGCCACATCATCAAGTACAGCCGAAGCGCAGTTGCGGGATTTGCATGGCGGCGGCCCTGAAGAAGTCCGAGAATGCCTTGGATGGCGACGTACAGAACGCTCTCTCCAAGCTCACGGTGCTGTAGAGCCGCCGGGCACTTATGTACTTATAAGTCACTTATCTTGCACTTAGTTTGAGGGTTCGGTAACTAGGTTATAAGTAGAAAATAACTATGTTAACTTTTTGTGTTGTTTTTCTAAGTTTTGAATTTGTGAAGGTTTTGTTTCAATTTCAAACGTTTTAGTATTCATTGAAGTTGAATTTGTTAGAGTAATTGGTTGGATTTTGCCAGCCATTCCTTTTTTCATCCCAGAAGTAGCCAAACATCTTCAAAACCGTTTCGACATTCAAGTCGAGAATGGCGTGGGCATTCCGCATTTTAAGCGTCTGCCAGGTGCAGAAGTGAAAATCCGATCCAAGCCAACTCCAGCCTATTGAGCTAAAGGCAATCAGTCCGGAGAAAGCCCTTGACATGGAAAAACTTCGGAAACCACGAGAACGCTGTTAGTCACCGCGGACATGGACACATGCAGGAAACCAGGAAATACATCCCTCCGCGGACCGCGGACATCACCTTTCTGCTTGATTCATGTAGAGGGAAAAACATGTGTTAAAGTAAGTTTAGTTGCGCGGACACCGCGGACATAGGTACGTTAGCAGACCTAGACTTTGAGACCGCGGACATCCGCGGACAACCGCGGACGAACCGCGGACATGGACATTTTTCACCTCCACGCATCAAATCTAGGTATGCGAAAACACCAATCACCAACTACGCTTCACCTCTATTTACATATACGCTAGATGCCTCACGGCCAAATCGATCCAGTGCCTTTCTTCTGTCTCCTTCCCATCCACTATCTGTTTCTTCATTTGAGCCATGATTCCTGTAGAAACACACAATTGTACCAAAAACATTGACAGGAAAATCCATCCCCAACACAAATTCATCACAAAACCAGTCAAAAAACACAGGGGGGAAAAAATCCAGTCACAAAACAATGAAAATTGGAGATAAGGTTAACTAGACTAAGTGCCGTTTAACTTTTTTGATGGTCGGCCCTAAGTAGCTTATAAGTCCTTAACTAATTATATAACTTGCTATGATTTTCACCCTACTGAACCTACTTATCAACTTAAATCCTTTACTTAAGCCTCGTTAAGTAAGGTTATAACTCACTTATAAGTACATAAGTTCCCCGCAGCTCTACAGTGGTCACTCCAGAGCAGGCGACGAAGCTGCTACAGAGTGACACTTCCAGGCACGCCAATGCCAGAGATGCCCCGCGCAAGGCCAAGAAGGCACGTCAGAATCTTCACAAGAACTGGCGGAAATTTCTGGCCGACGCCGTCACACGTTGGCAGCAGCACTCAGAGAATTACTCCAAGGAGGAGGCGGCCATTGCAGAGGCCAACGCCACGTTCCAATCAGCTCGGACCCATTTGGAGGAGACCAAGGAAGCCCTGATCGAGTTCGACAGCGCGACCGGGGAGGTGCAGGAAGTGTCCGACGACGAGAACATGCCGGATGCTGCGCCGACCCTCTCCGACGAGGCGGTGAACAGTCTGACTCGCTTGCGCGATCAGCACGACGAGAGTGCCGAGCAGTCCGCGCTCAAAAAGGCAAGGAAGGAGGACGATGGACCTGCAGAAGACAGTGTGCCCTTATCCAAGGCCTTGCAGCCTTTTGGTTCGGGAGGCAAATAGACTATGCAGTAGAGGTTTGCCCATCCCCGGAATCTCCGGCCATTCTTCGTCAAGCAGTCTGTCAGTGGACGCACAAGATCCTTGAGGAAAGTGATTTTTGTTCACCATGGTCTGCCGTCGAGCTGGCTGTTCACCATCATCTACAATTTTGTGACTTCACACAACCATGGTCAGGTTTCTCATGGACTGGCTCTGTTGAGCCCAGGCGTGTCATTGCAGCTTCGAAATGCTCCAAGAAAGTTGTCTTTGGCCCCACAGTTCGTGTGTTTGTTGGGAGTGCAAACGACCTGAAGATGGCTGAGTTTGAGTTCCAGTTTGATCGGCTTGGAGAATGGACAGCCAAGCCTTGGTCTATTCGAAGGGCTATGCCGCTAGTTGTTGAGGAGCCACTGCCCTTGACGGTGTTGAGCCCAACAGCTAGCCTGCTTGACCCTTCACAATCCCAATTGATCGATGAATCGAATAGCTCTGACACATCCAGTGACCTTGACTTCCTTGCGCTCCAGCCCCTTGCTATGGAGGATGCCCCAGTTGGCTCTGGTCCATCAGACATGCCGGCTTCCAGCTCCAATGCAAACTTTGGCTTTTTAGCCCCTGCATGACGTGACAATGCCATCTATGACATGGCTCGTTCCTGGCTTTTGGAGCTTCAATCTACACGTGGCGTGAGTTTGCCAAGAAGGAGTTTGATGATGAGGGCAGGGTGATGTATGCCGACACCTGGTACCTTCACCATCAGGATCGTCCACGCTGTGACAGTTCCAGAACAGTGCGTTTGGACAACTTTGATCACCATTGGCTGGATGACATACGGCGTGTCTGGATTGATTCTCTGCGTGCAGGAGAACCTCTTCATTTGACCTATGTGGCACCCTTGCCTCCTAAGGCAGACTACCAGCAGTGTATGGCCCACCTCATTCTCTCCCAGGGCCATGTGCAGGGGAATGTGGGTGCCATTTTGACTGCGATGCTTTTAGAGGACCACCAGACGCATCTCATTCAAGCAGCTGTGAATGTTCCAGAATGGATTTCAGGTACTAGAGCAGTCGCACACTTGAGAGTTGAACCTTTCATTCAACATCGACGATGGATCGCCCGTTCTGGCGCCATGCTCTTTGATGAGCATGAGATTGAGGAAATACCAGACGGCATTAGCATCAACATCGACATCAGAGCTGAACCGCCTCCACGGCTTGACGATGAAGTCTCACTTGCTGCCTTGACCACACAGATGAGACCTCCGCAAATGCCCGTGGCTGACAATCCCATATAGCGGTTCAGCAAGAGGACCAGTTCGATGATGCCGTCGATCCTGATGAAGTCCTTTCAGCGGCATCCGATGACTCCATGTCTAGCCAAGAAGCCAGTGATGCAGATGAAGATTGGCGCTTTGTCCATGTCTGTCTTTTGGGGCGGCGCATTTTCCATGGCAGGCTTCCTTGGAGGCAACCACATACGGTCATGGATCACGCATCACAACTCACAGAAGTACCAACTGACGATCTGGTCCACTTGCACTTTGCGCGCTTTGGTCCTCATGATCTTCAAGCAGCTCGTGTTGCCCCACTCATCGCCCAGGTGTACTCTGATCTTCCTCTTGGCTCTGTTCATCGTTTGGTGCTACTTGACATCGAATTTCATGAACATCCCCCAGCCAATGAAGTTTCCACGTCACGGAGGTGTATTGCGGTTCCGCGTGTTTTGACTCGCAATGCTTTGTTGAGGCTGACGGGATTGAGTGTCTACTGTCAGAAGGCTCGTGATCGTTGCATGCTTGATTTGGCACAATCGTGAACCCATTGCAGCTCAGCTTGTGGCTCCTTTTGATGTCGAGCATGGCGACTATCTGCGCATTGCTGTGCCTTCTTTGCCACGAGCACCAGTGACCATTTCTACACGTGCGTGCGTGAGTCGAGCGCGACAGCAACCGCGTCGAATGAACTATGCCACGATTGTGTCTCACAACACGCGTGACCATGAGGATGGCATGTCCGTGGTGGATTCCTATGTTGATGAACATCGGCCACTTGCTCTTGTTGATGACCCTGATGATCGATTGTCTCTTCTGCAGCGGGCTGTTCCACAGCCCTCTCCCAATGGTTTACCTCTTGATATGCCGCCTATCATTCATGAGCTCTATGTCTTCTTTTTCTCCATCCTGGCTCCTCAGCATGGACAGATTCTGTCTGAGTTTGTCGTGGAGACGTGGTACTCGGATCATGAACGTCGACCTCACAGTGGACTTGGTCGTGAAGTTCGGCTGACACCCGACTTCTCTACATGGTTTCATGATTTGGTCATGGCCTGGGAGGACTGGATTGATCCATTTCACGCCATTCATTGGGCCATTGTTGGCCCCATTCCTGTCACTGGCAATCCAGAAGTCCATCTCCATTTGGTCATCGTTCAACACGCGTGGCATGCTCATCGTAGCATTCTGACTTCTGTCTTTGACTGTGATGATGATCCCTGGCATCCTCGTGTTCTTTGTTTTCGTGTGCCCACGCCACTATCTCATGCACTCCTTCAAGGTTTTGTTGATCTCGATGGACGATGTGCACTTCATGATTATCGGTGTCAGACTTGGCGTGGTGACCATGACATGACAGTCTTGGCGGATTTTGATGTTGAGCATGGCACCGGTCTCAATTTTGTGATTGCACGTCCGATGGTTTCTTTAGGGCCCTCTTCTTCTTCGGCAGTTGATGTGCCCGTTGATGATGCTCCTGAATCGGCTGCTTCTGTTCAGCTCTTGCAGACCTACAAGAAGTTGGATCGCGTGCAGATTGCACTTCAACACCATGTTCCTGCTCCGCGGCGTACCCTCATTGACTGTCAGAAAGTCATTTACCTGCGCAATCAATTGCTGATGATGGAGCCGCTTTGCCCAGAGCTACGTGTCAATGATATTTGGTGGCATCCGGCCACATGGGCCCAGCTGTCCGCATTACCTTCGTGGCGAGGTGAATCCGTTCTTGGCCTCTCCTTGTACACTGATGGCTCTGCATGTCGTACCCGTCTGACGGCTGCAGCTGGTGTTGTTTTGTTGATTCACACTGATGATGGCTTGCGCTGGGGTGGATACATCTCTGCCATTTGCCACACATCTCCAACAGCACCTGGAGCTCAAGCATCTGCCCTATTTTTGGCAGTACTTTGGCTTCATCATCTTCTTCGTGGACTACGTCCCGGGTCTGTTTGGTGTGAGATTGGCTATGACTGTGAGCATACGGCTCTGGCCGCACAAGGTGTGCAGGCGCCCACATCACACTTCGAACTTCGTCAGTGCGCGCGTTCTCTGGTGCAATGGTTTGAAGTGGTGCAGCAGAAACCAATGATTTGGACACATCATCGCAGTCATCAGCATCATCCCTGGAATGAAGCAGCAGACACAGTCTGTCGCCATGCACAGCATTCTGGTCTGGCTACATCACAGTTGGAATCTCTGTTGGACCTCTGTACCTTTCAGTCTCCTGACTCATGTCCTATCCAGTGGATCTGGCTGCTTGAGAAATCACTGCAAGGACATCCAGACGCGCCTCCTCTGTGGGGTCACCATTGGTCCTTTGATATTGGTTCGCCATTTTCCACGCCACCTGATGCCAGCCTTCATCCTGCTCTTCAACGACGACATGATGCGGACTTTGCACAGGCTGATAGGCAGACATTTGGTTTTCGCTTTGCGACAGACAACGTCTTGACTTTGTACCCTGATTCTGATGGTGGATCCGGCTACATCAGTGCCCGCGCTGAAGATTTGGCCCAGCAGTTTGCGGACTCGCAGTTGCATATTGTTGGAGTGCAGGAATCTCGTGCTCGTTTTCATGGTCATCGCCACACGGAACTCTTTCATATCCTCTCTGCACCAGCCACAACGAGAGGTCAAGGAGGCGTTCAACTGTGGATACGTAAACGCATCACTTCCAAACAGTTGACAGGTGACATCGATGTTCCTGATTTACGGATTCTTCATGCCTCCTCACGACGTCTTCTGGTTCGCCTGGCTCATCCCAGCGTCAGAATGCTAATCTATGTTCTTCACGCTCCCACTGATGAGGATGATTTGACTCTTCAGGCCTTTTGGGATGCTGCCACCAATGCCATACCAGCTGCATATCGCACCTGGAACTTGATTGCGCTGGCAGATGCCAACAGTCGCGTTGGCAGCGTGGTTTCTTCTGCCATTCAGGATTTACATCCAGATGAGGAGAATCCGAAGGGGGCTTGGTTTCACAGCTGGCTCCTTCGCCATCAACTGCTGCTGCCCCAAACCTTCGGTTGCTGTCATTCCGGCCCCAGTGCGACGTGGACACATCCCAAAGGCACTTCTGCCAGGATCGATTTCATTGCAGCCTCTGCCAATTTTCCTATGTCTGCTATGCGCACTTGGATTGAAGAGGATGTGGACCTCACTCTGACCCGTGAAGATCACAAGTGCGTTTGCCTGGAACTTGACGTGCCCTTTGTTGCCACAGACCGTCGTCGGCGCTTTGATCGTGTTCGGCAAGCAGAGTCTGCCGGCACTACTTTTGTGCCATGGGACGTTGATGTTCATACTCATGCAGCTCGTCTTCACGGGTGGCTTTTGAAGCAACAGCGCCCTCCACGTCTTTGGAGGAAACAACACCTGTCGGATGACACCAAGATGTTGATTGATGCCAAGAAGTTCCATCGTCAGCGACTTCGTGACTGTCAACAACACTTGCGCATTGCATCCCTGCGTCAGATCTTCTCCTCTTGGCGTCATTCTGCCGCTGAAGTACATGATCTTCGCCCGTGGCTACGACAATGTGATCATGCTACTGCTTGGCATCAATGGGCGTATAGTGATTTGGCCGCTCGGGTTGTTCGTGCTGTTCGTGCTGATGATCAACAATTCTATGAGGATCTTGCCGCACATGCTGGAGATGAATCTACTAAAGGGTGCCAGGCTCTTTGGGCTGCTATCAAGCATGCTTTGCCGCGTTGGCGCAACAAACAGCGTGCCAATCTGCGCTGTGTTGGTCCGTCTATCACTGATCAGCTTGGTCACTATGATCAACTCGAAGCAGGATTCCATATCGACTATGTGGATCTGGTTCGGCATTGTCATCAAGCTCAGAAGGATGCCTCTTGTCACCTACCTCTTGCTGTGTCCCTTGCTGATGTTCCTTCTCGATGCCAAGTTGAACTCTTGGGATGCAATGTTAAGTCTCGTCGTGCCCCTGGCATTGACTCCGTTTTCCCGGACACCGTGAAGCTGGCCTGTGCCCTCAAGGTGTGGATTTTGGGAGCAGAACCAGTTCAGTATAAGGGTGGCTTGGTCCATGCTATCTCAAAGAAGGAAGGCGGTCATCGCATCGACCAGATGCGAGGGATTACTCTGATTGGCATTGTGGGGAAGATGATTCACCTCACTTCTTCGTCAACAGTTTTTGCCTGGGCTGCAGCAGCCCCGACAACCTCTTCAACTAGGGGGTTTTGCCCGCAAGACCACTCTGTTTGCCACTCAATATGTGAAGTCTTTTGCTTCCTTGACAGCGGCCCATCACCTGTCATCGGCAGTATTGTTCATTGACATCCGCAGTGCCTTCCATATGATGATCCGTGAGTTCATCTTTGACACGAGCAAAGCCATGCCGGGCAAATTGAGTCGTGTCTTGACAGACGCTGGTCTTGACATTGACACCATCCGTGGCAATGTCTCTCGACGTACTACTTTTACGGATCAACATGTTTCTCAGTCCGTTGCTCGTCTTCTAGCAGATGCTCATGATCACACTTGGTATACTCTTGGCGCTTGTGATGTTGTGCATCATACTGAACGAGGCAGTCGACCTGGGAGCCCGCTGGCAGATGTGGCCTACAACTCTCTCATGGCTTTGGTCATTCAGGATTTACAGGTCGCCTTTGATACACACCCTCCACTGCAGCGAGCTTTTTCTTTGCTTGGGTTGGCAGCCCCAATTGTGGCATGGGTGGATGTTCTTGCGGTACCTGTTGTGGCCCCTGTAGCTGATGCCTTGGTTCCCATGCTGCAATGGGTGGTTGAGACTACGGTGCAGATTCGTGGCACCTTTGGTCTTCAGATTAACTTCAACCCCCGCAAGACTGAGACGGTGGTGGCATTTCGTGGAGCTGGTGCGCCAGCATGTCGTGACACTTGGCTTGTACATGCTCGTGGTTGTATCCCGCTACCGGCCATCTCCGCCACCTTGCGATGTGTACCACATTACGAACATATGGGAACTACTTTTCAAGCAGATGGTGGGATCTCTGCGGAGATCCGGCATCGCTGTGCGAAGGCTCTCCAAGCATTTCGCCAAGTTCGAAAATCCATTTTGCTCAACCGTCACGTGACTGTGGAGGTTCGACTTCGGCTCTTTGATGCTTTGGTGATGCCAGTTCTCCATGTATACATGGTGCAGGCAACTGGCCTGTCTTGACTTCTATGCAATTGCATTCCTTGAGCTCGCTGTATCTCCGCTGTCTTCGATCTATCATTGGTGATGGCTTTTGGGCGATGGACCAGCGCACAGATATGCATTTGCTGTTGAGTTGGCGTTTGCCTACCATTTCTATGCGCCTGGCAAAGGCTCGTTTGCTGTATGGCTTTCACCTTGTTTGGGATGCTCCCACAGTTGTGCTCGATTTTGTGACTGCGGTGGAGGCACATTCTTTGTCGTGGGTGCAGGGCGTGCGTCAGGCCATTGCCTCATATTCCACGTTGAGCCCGGACTTCTTTGCGGGTGATCCTGGTACCGCTCCCTGTCATACCATTGTTCAATGGTTGACTGATTTTGGTGTTCAAGGTCCTCGTGATGTACGTAGGCTTTTTCGCCTGGCACTGGCACAGGGCAAAGTGGTTGGCGACGCCTTGTCACAGCATTACGAACTACAACGATGTCTTCGTCAAGGCGGTCTTCACTTCGATGATATTGTTCCTCCACCACCAGCCGTGCACTCTTTTGTCTGCCGTTGGTGCACCAAATCCTTTGCCACATCTCGACAGCTGCAGGCTCATCAATGGTGTGCACATGGTGAACCCAGTGAAGAACGTAGATACATGGCATCCACCACTTGTCCGGCTTGTTGGAAGCACATGTGGACTACCAATCGGCTGCAAATTCACATTCGACATAGTCGTCGACAACGTGGAGGTTGCTACGAGCAGTTAACTTGGCGATACGAGCCCTATGAGACCATTCTGGACATCGAGGAGCTTCCTGCTGACCAGCAGTTCTCTCGGCTCCCGGCACATGTTGTTCCGCATGTGCCTTCTGCACGAGATCACCAGTTGTCGTCCCGAGCTGCAGCCCTGCATTGTTTGGACGAGGCTTGGATTACAGATGGACTTCCTGATGCTTTTGATGAGGCTCAAGGAGCTCTTTTCTTTGACGCCTTTGCGGAGATCATCAACGCGCTGCTTCCTGGATCTTCGTGTGACCTTGACGCTCTTCTTTGGCAACTCACCAGCGTTGCGGACTGTGTGAATCTACCACATTTGGATGCACGTATTGGAGCCTGGGCACTCAGTTTGTGGACGATGGGCCATTTCACTTTGGCCAACTTTCCGCACTTGGGTCTTGCTGGTTTTGATCGTATCTTTCGGGCTATACGTGGTACGGTTCTTGTCTCTCCTGTTGGTCGTCTTCTTTGCTGGAAACGCCGTATGGATGAGGCGTATTGCCCCGTCGAGGCTTCGCTTTTGGATGATGACGTTGATGAACACGAGATGCGTCCTTCAACCTCTACATTCAGCTTGGAGACCATTCCCTCTCTTTGTGATCTTCAGGACACCTTGTTTGCACCCCTTTTTGTATCAAGTTTTACCGGCAATTCTTGTATCGGGGTGCCTTTGTGTTCTTTCAAAAGGAAATCGGTTTTGGTTATCCTCCACTTGTTTAGCTGGCGACGCCGGCTTGGGGATTGCCATTGGTGGATGGAGCGTTTGGCGGAGAAGATGCTGCCCGATTACCCTGTGTTGCTGCTGTCCGTGGACACCGCGGTGGACAGCAAGTTGGGCGACCTCTCAACTGGGCCCAATCTCACAATGCTGCTGAAGATGGCTTCCCGCGGCGCTGTTGCTGGCAGTCTTACAGGACCTCCTTGTGAGACGTTTTCCGCTGCCAGAAACAATTGGAAGAGGACAATGCTCCGCGACCACTTCGCACTCGAGCTCTACCTTGGTGTTTGCCGCACCGCACTATGCGTGAGTTGCGACAATGTGCTACCGGGACTGAGTTGCTCCTCAATTCGATGATGCTCGAATCAACCATTGCACTTGCTGGGGGAGGATGTTTGATGGAGCATCCTGAGGAACCCAGAGACGAAGAGAAGGTTTCAGTTTGGAGATTGCGGTTTCACGAGCAGTGGATGATGAAGCTACGTGGTGCCGTGCGCCATCACATTGAGCAGTGGCTTTTCGGTGCTACCGGAGTCAAACCCACCTGCATTCGCGCGTTAGGCTTGGGCCCTGCAGAGCTGGTTGGCCGCGTCTTCCAGACCAACACGGAGCCCTGGCGTGTCAAGCCCTTGCGTGAACTGAGAGGGCGCGACGACAAAGGTCGTTTCCGTACAGCTAAAGCCAAGGAGTACCCATCATCCTTGTGCAAAGCGTTGGTGCTGGCCATGCTTCAGGGCCTCCGGCACAGAATCCGCTCAGAGGGAGTACGCACCCCTGTGCAGTTGTCTGATTTCGAACAGACTTGGGTGAACGGAATCCTCGAGCGTGCACAAGACCTCTCCCGTGATACTTTTTTGCCCGACTATCAACGGGATTGAGGCACTTTTTCTCGAATTTATTGAACCATGCGTGACCGCAAGGTTTTGGCTTTGGGGTCACACCAGCGTGACAAGGGTGCCCCATTGTTTTCATACCATAGCGGGTCATCGCCCTTGCGACCCGCGGGCCATTGCGGCTTTGCTCTGCCCTCGCTGTCCTCCGAACTCTTTGACATCAAGTTCGGGCTCAGCGCTACCACTTTGCCTTCGTCCTGACCATCGGGCTGCAACAAGGTTGACTCGTCCCTTGTTCTCTGCTCTGTGGATCGGACCCAATCTGAACTGGCATCCCTGCGTGGGCACCCTGGATTGGTATTTGGTATTTGGGAACATAATTCTAATTTTTGACCGTATCGCCTTAGCTGCCATTTTGGCCTCTGGCTTTTTACGCACTCTGGTTCTCATTTCCTTTTGGTGTATGAGACCGGCACGTTTACTTTTCTTCTCCTTCCTGATTTTGATTCAGCTGAAGTGCATCCCGGTCTGTTGCTTTGCTTTTGCCGGCACCTGTTTCAACTTCCTGAACAACGACGGCTGCTACGGAGCGGCGCCTTCATCGACGACAAAGGGCACGAGCTCGATTGCTTTGGTATTTGCATCGTTCTGGACAGCGTCTTCTATCTGCTCAGCAGCTGAGGAACATCCATCGAACACTACTGCACCACCATTCAAGGGATCTCCCTTTTTTGCATCGCATTGCCCAAGAGGCTCACAAGATGGCGCAGAGCAACAAACCACCGTGGAAATGTATGCAGTGTCGCCAACTCTGCAAACATGCAGCTGCCACGTGCCCCAGATGTCACCTTCCGTGGCAAACGTCTATGGATCGCAGTTACGTTCACCCAGAGGTCGATTTCTGCGGGTTTTCGTGATGATTGTAGAAATGAGGGGTGATCTAGCTGAAATGGGCATTTCGGCGTGATATCCCCGAGTTTGC